>PVJO010017557.1:0-38831 GCA_004026905.1 Hystrix cristata | reverse complement strand
CTGTGCTGGTTTGGGCCCCATGGCAGCAGGGCGTGCTGGCTGGAAGCAGCAGTCCGGCTCTGCAGGATTAGGGGACAGTTCTGCATCAGGAGAACAACCAGGCTGTCTGCCTGGCGAGCAAGCAGACTGCTGAGCAGGGTGCCGAGTTTCTAATCCTGGATTTATTACTCGCTTGCCGAGCGACCTTAGACAAACCACTTAACTTGACCCTAGATAATGTCACCAAGTCTTCAGCTTGCAGGATGATCGCTGATCCTTTGCCACGACTATTACCGCTTAGCGAAAATGCATGTGCTAGTGGGAGGTGCAGCTGTGATGGGAGACAGGAGTGGATGCAGATTTCCTCTTTTCGTAGTGATTTTCTCAGCTAACCCTAAGTACACCCACAAGCCCGGACCCGGGGACCCACTGTAGGTTTCTTTCTCCGCAGTGCCCAGGAAATGGGACTTAATCAGCAGCTTAGAGACTGCCACGCCAGAAACCGCACCACGATGGTGCAGCTGGGTGACTCCCACACGGAATGGATCAGCACTCTGGGGCTGGCAGGGAAGACTCAGACATCCCCTGGGGCCAGAATAAAGTCATTTTCTCCAGAGCGCTTATTCTCCATCTGGAGAGTCTATAAACTCTCTCTGGAGTTGTACAGACTGCATCAGAGTGGTAAGTTTAGCCTCCGAGGACAGCCAACGCCAAGACGTTTTAATGTGCAGGGTAACACAGTCACACTCACAGTGTGTTTTTGTTTGTATTTAATGCTGAAGAGAGAGAATTCCAGAGCTTCTCTCCAGGCCTTCTGCCCCAGAGCTGCAGGATGCACTGCAGTGTGAGCGGTGCTGCGGGACCAGGCGATGGGCTGGGGGGGGGTGACCCTGGGCAGTGTCCTGGGTGAGCTGCACCCTACCCCCCAAATTCCTATGCAGAAACCTGACCTGCAGGACATCAGTGTGGCTGCATTTGGAGACAAGGCTTTCAAGGAGGTGACTATGTTAAAATGCGGCCTTTAACTTGGCTCTTAATCCAGTCTGACTGCTGTTCTTACAAAATGAGAAAATCTGGAGACTGGCGTGGTGGCAGTCTCCATAAAAGTAATCCCAGCACTCTGAGAGGCTGAGGCAGGAGGATCACAATTTCTAATCCAGCTTGGACAATGAGTCCTTGTCTCAGAATTTAAAAAGGGCTCAGTGGGAAGCTCTGGGTTCAATTCCTCAGTACCAACGAGGAAAGAGGGACTCTGGACACACAGGGAAGCCAGGCATGACCACATACCAAGGCCGGCCGCATGAAGACAGCAGGAAGGCAGCTACCCCGAGCCAAGGACAGACGCTCGCAAGGCCCGGCCCTGCCACACATGTCAAGACAGCGAGAGAGTAAATGTTCTGTAAGAGACCAGACCGGGGCTCACTCTCCAGTACTGCAAATAATAAAAAAAAGACATAATTTCTAAAGCTCTGATCCATGTGCCAGTCACTCAGCTATTTCCAGAGAGAGGACACCAGACTGGGGGAGCTCCTTTGCGGGGAGCCCGGAGTCTGCAGTAACTGGCATGAAGACGTGTCTGGGTAGCCACTGGTCAGCACCAGGCCATGGAGGGCAGACGGGGAGGGGCTCAGAAGGACACTGGGAAAGCAGGACTGGGAGTGGAGCCCCGCACCCCCAGATTCTGCCTCTGTTGGCCTCCTGCTTGGTCACAGACATGTGAGCCCACTTACTCCTGGCAGTGTGTCTGGCAGAAGGAGGCATTTCTGCCTCTTCCTCATGCCTTCCCTCCTTCTACTCACCACACATTTGCACACACGGCCCCCCCAAGGCTCGTGTAAGACTGACAGACCAGGCAGCCCCTGTGTTTTTCATCGGGTCCCACAGAGGATGGACGGGGCTGGTGGGACGCTAGCCATGGAACTCCGACCTGAAATGGCCCTGGAGTTGACCTTGGGGACAGCTAAATGAGAGGCAAGGTCACAGCAAGAAGGGGCCAAGGACCCCTGGGTCAAGGGATATTTTAAGTTTCCTTCTGAGATGCATTTTATACCCCACATTGTTCTACAAGAGTGTTTTGGGGAAATTCTGCGTGACCAATAAATGTCTTCGGAGCTTCCCGGAAACTTTCCCCTGAACTTCCTCAGTATCTGCTAACCCTGGGGACAGTTCTTTGTTGAACTGATGTCTCCAAAGTCTGGTGAGCAGATTGGAACTTCTCAACGCATGAGGTCTGGCACCTACATCACTCAGAAAACCAAAACGCACTAAACTTTCTGCTCAGTATATGCTCTGTGGGTGTTTATTTGTCACTAGATTTTTGAAAGGGATTTCTATCAGGTAGGCTTTTTCCTTAATAATAGAAAGGGTTGAGGGCTGATAGAAAGCCATGGGAGATGGAACCCCGTTTGGTCCAGATTTCAAACATTTGGGGAAGAGTCAAGTGAGAATATGCCATTTAGTGTTTTCTCTTCCTCCTTCCCACACAGATCATCCCTTTGAGGGTCTTACTAGAAAATCATCTTTGGATTTGCTCAGATCTGAGAAATGTGTTATCATCCCTCCGCTGTTATCATGCGTCCTCTCTGGTCGTTACTGTCAATTGTTATTTGGAAGACTATGTGACGTAAATTCACAAATAAGCTTTGGAAATGCATTCACATAGCTCTGGTTCTTTGGAAGAAGAAGCTACTGTAGCCATCACAGTATGTGATTATGTTTATATTGTAATTTAACCTCTACAGGTTCTTAGAGCTTCAGTTTCAAAATGTACAACTATGATAAAAATCATGGATTCTAAAAAGAAATAAAAAATCAATAATTCTTATCAAGTGTTATAGTTTTTCTTATAAGCTCAGTCTTACTTGGTTGAATTCTACATTGATGATATTTAATATTTATGTTACAATAGTGCCCCAAACTGCAATTAAATTATTTGGCTAATGAAATAGTGAAAATGACAGTGAAGTCCAGCCATGGTGGCTCCAGGCCTTTTCTCTATTCTTTTTGATGAGAGGGTGGAGCTCTCCAGAGGATCCCAGGCCCTGCGTTTCCCTCCTGAAGTTCTGCCTTCTCCCGCACACAGGGACAGAGAAGGAATTAAAGTGAGCGGTATCTAAAGCCATGACACCCTGGACAGGGCAGAAACCACAGGACCGCCTAACTGTGCCGGGCACCCAGCGTTAGGTGCACCAGGTTCCTGGCTTCCACCAGGAACCGTGCACACGTTAGATGCCCAGCTGTTGGGACTCCCATGGAGAACAGCATGGCTTGCTCTTGCTTTTGGAAATGAGAAGAAATGATGCTCCTGTTTAGAACCAAAGGTCCAAGTCTGGGCTCTAACAGCTTCTACTCCTTGATGTTCCTTGGAAAGACTTCCTGCCACCAGTGTGGATGTGTCAGGGACACCAGGGGCCAGCTGGATTAGAAGAGCGCCCCGTGCTGGGTGCCAGAGATGCTAGAAGGAAGCACCCCTTCATCACCAATACCATCCCTGCGGTGACTCTAGCAGACAGCCATCCCTTCTTGCGAGGAGACAAGGGAACACACCACTGAAAACAACATGAAATAACTTTCAAACAAACCCGGCTGATGAGACAGAAGGCAGAGGCCATGCATGTCAGGGGAGGACGTCGTGGCTACAGAGCTGATGCCCTGTGGCCTGCCTGGCCCCACCTCGCACCCACCATCACGGTCTCTGCCTAGTGAGGGGACAGTCCCGCTCCGGGGCTCCAGCCCAACTCTTACAGAGGCCCGCTTTGAAACTGCAGCGCCCTGAGAGCAGAAGTTCTTATCAGAGGTCTGCCTGGCACTTGGCAAATAAGTTGGTGCACCTTTTAAACAAATAATTCATTAGGTAATTAAATTCAAGTGAGATTATTCTAATTAAATATACACTGCTGTTGAATCATAATTTCTATTGGCCTAGTTAAAGATGAACAATCTCTTCTTCCTAACAAAAAAAGAAGGCTTTATAAGAATCCCCCTGCGACAGGAGGATGAGATTTAAACGCTCTCCACAGAGGTCGTTTCAAGAAAGAAAAGCCGCAAACCGGGAGGGTCTGTCTCCTGCCTGGTGTGGCAGGGCAAATTGGTCCCTGCTCAGGTTAGGTCGTTGGGACCCGGCGGCAGGAGTCCCGCTAGGAAGAGGCTCCGGGCAGGGCCTCCCGTGGCCAGGATCTCTTAGGCCCCAAGGGCAAGGCCACCGTACAGCAGCACTAGCCAGAGGACCCCGGACGCCGGGGAAACGTCCCCACGCGTGCTCTGCCGGCGCCCCGGGGCACCCAGCTCGGGCTCAGGGCTTTGATCTGCGACTCGGGCTGCGGAGACTGACGGTCGCTGCGCGGCAGCCGGCTTTCATTTGTCAGACACGCGTCTGCTGGTGTACGGAGCAGGCGGAGCAGGCGGCGACACCTGTACTGCAAGAATTTACATCGCCTTGCTCTGGGATGGCATTGATTTGGGACGGGTGAAATACAAACACAAACTAATTAAAAACTGCATAATGGAGCCCTACAGGAACACCGCGGAAAACAAATAAATACAAGCGCAGCTGGCGCGGCGATTGCGCCTCTGCCCCCGAGCAACCGTCTGGTGACATCAAATTATAAACCCTGAAAACGCTCGCGCCGTCGCTGTTGATCCTGTCGGAGGCATAATGGAGATGATCTGGTTAATTAAGGGGAGATTTATAAAATATTTACATGTGTGCACACGCATGTAATTCGCTTCCTCCGACACTCGGGGACGGCGACATCGTGGTCCTCCAGGCCGAGCCTCCGCGGAGGCTCCGGACCAGGTCCCGCCTGTCGCCAGCGGGCAGGACAGCGCCTCCCAGCACGGGACTGCAGGGCGGCACTCCAGGGTCCAGGCCCAGCGGCCCGGCCGCCCCCGACGATCCCGCGAGGGTCTCCCCCGGACGCCACAGACCCCCCGAAACTCATTTGCCTCCTGGTCCCCAGCGGGGTGCCATTGCAGGTCCTGCTGGAGAAAGGTGCGGAGTCCTAAGCAGCATCAGGCAGACGCCTACATCGGGGCGGCGCCCTTCAGGCCTGGAGCGGAGAGTGGTGTTGTGACGGGCAGGCGGCCCGGGCCTCGGCGCCGCCGGCAGGGTCTCCAAAACATCCCGGGAGCTAGGCCGTCCCGAGAGAGCCTCCTCTTCTGCATCAGAGACCCCTGGACAGCAGAGCCTCGGACTAGTGGAGAATCACTTCGGAGGCTGGCAGTTCTCCCTCCGTTAGAAAACGACCTCACACGCCAGGAAACTCTGCATCAAGCCTTAAAACCGACTCGGTATCAGCCCGGTTCCCAGCGCCTGGTTCCCTCCGCAGGCCTTTCTCCGGGTCTGCCCATGCGCGGGGGCGCACAGGCTCCCCACGCGGGATCCCGGGTCCCTTCCGCCGCCGGCTGCGCGCTCGGCGTCCCAGGCGCGAGGCTCCAGTCCGGATCCAGGGCGGAGCTCGGCTCCCGCCGCGCAGCGACCCCTAGGCCACGCTTGGCGCTCGGGTCTAGGTGGGCTCGGAGACCACGCGGCAGCCCGGGCGGTCCCGGGAGAGGCCGGGACTGAGACTCCGGCTCCCCTCGGGTCCCCACCACCCCGCCGGAACGTCTTCCGAGCTGCTGGGGAGCCCCGGGGACCCGCGGGTCCCTCCTCTCTGCCCCTTGCCCTTGGGCCACCGCGACCCAGCAGGTGAGCCTGGTCCCCTTCTTGGGGAAGCTCAGGACCCTTTTAAGAGAATCTGCAAGCCGGGCCCAGGCTCCAGGAGCCCTTCTCCCAGCCGGGCCCCAGGGGCTCTGTGCTTTTGGCCCCGCTCAGCTATTTGATACTTAATATGAGTGGCAGGGGCCACAGGGACACTCCTGGGACTCGGAGTCAAGTTTCTGCTCCTCTGCTGCCCGCCCTCCCTTTCCCCTTCTCCAATTGGACGATTTGGAGGCACTTCTGTCTGTGTCTATCTCCCCCTCTCCTTCCTTCCTTCTCTCCTTTTTGCCTACCCACTCCTAGACTTTAAACCTGGGGCTGGGGGGGGTGTGGGTGCAGCATAAAGCCCCAGCCCATGGTTCTTGTCAGAGCGTGAGCCACAATCTACAGCCTCTCTGCAAGCTCTGGGGCTCCCCAGGGACAAATCAACAGCCTTGCTAATGCCCCTTCCTTGGAACCTCAAGTCCTGCCCAGATGGGGCTCACAGGGAAGTCTTCAAGCCTGGGGTGCCCTCACTTACCTTGCTGACTTCTTCCAGAGCCTAGAACCAGGCATCCATGCCCCTGACTGCTGGGATACACTGAAGCCCAGAGAGGCTGCCTTGCCTGCCAGGGGCCAGGACAAAGCCTCTCAGGAGCCCCTGAGGCTCTGCGTGCCCACCCTGGTGGGGTGGGATGGCCCAGGCCCGCAGATGGTGTGGGCATCTGTGAAGAGGGGTTGGGAAGAGGTGACCAGTCTGTGCTGACATGAGCTGTGTCAAGGATGTGTCCTGCAGGCCAAGCTGAAAGGCTTATCTCACCTGTACTTACCTGTCACCTTGAAATGGCTCTGGTGTTTGCTTAGCGGGAGATGGAGAGAGCCCCATTTCAACCCAGCACTGGGGCTTGTTGGGGTGTAGGGGAGGGAAGGTGTGCCCTGATTGGGGTTCCCCGTGAGGAAGCTGCTTTGGGACCAAGAGGAAGCAGCAGTCAGGGATTCCCCACCTGGAATCTGTGTCACACAGGAAAGGGGCCTCGTGCTTGCAGGGGGTGTGCAGGGATGAGGGGGAGGGGCACAGACAGGAAGAGGACCTGACTCAGGGCAGAGAAATAAAGCCTATTTCGGGGCTGGTAATTAGTAATTACTATTATGGGCCTCATCGTTGCTAATTATAGGCGATGGTTCTGTCCTCAGGCCGGGAAACCTAGACTTCCTGATGCTGCCGGAGTCCCTAGGCCCAGAGAAACGGCGCAGCTGCAGGGGCAAGGAAGAAGGGGTGTGGCCGGTGTCCAGGGTCCTAGGGCTTTGGTCACCAGCAGGAGGACTTGACGGAGTGGAGACTCAGGATCAGGCTTCATCCTCGGGCCCCCGAGCCCCACCAGCCTCAGTCAGAGCCCACGGCAGGGGAGTGTGAAGCTGAGACTCCTGCAGGCCCGGACTGCTGCATGCTGCAGTGGGAGGTGGGGCAGGCCTCTCTATCAGTGGCCTCAAAGCGTCCCCGAGGGCCACCTGGAGATACTCGGGTCCCTCGCAGCTCAAAAAGGAGCCTGCAGAGCCGTCGCAGACAAGAGCAGGCCGGCGAAGAGGACACAGCGTTGGCGCCTGAGCCGGAACAGCATGGCCAGGTTCCAGGCCACTTAGAGCCTCCCTCAAGCACAGCCACCCGCTGGGTCCTCTTTCTCCTCCGGCAAGGTTGGAGCGCTGAGGCCTAGGGAGGTGAGGGGGACTGGGGCCGGGTGGGAGGGGGACTGGGGCCGGGTGGGGTGGGGGTCCCCACAAATTTACTCCCTGCCTCTGCATGCCTGAGGACAGCGAGCACGCCCAGGCCACTCTGGCTTCCCGGGTCGCCCGGGGTCTGGACGGGGTGGGGGATGGTACCCTAGGGCTGCGGCCCCTCCCTTCGCCGTCCGCTACCTCCTTCTCCCCTCCGCCCGAGAACGCACGGCAGCCACTGTCGCCGCCCCCCACCCCCGCAGTGACTTCTCTGTGAAGTTTTCACAATTGGAAAAGCCCGAAGACCTCGGCCACCTTCCGCAGGCACCTCCGATGTACGCGGCCGGTCGTGGCCGCAAGAGCGGATGGTACCTAGCGGGGACCGCGGGAAGACGCACTGGGCGCCGGAGGTGTCGCCAAGCCCGGGTCAGGGCAAAGAGGCGCCAGCAGCGCTCAGGCCGAAGGCGTCCCGGGAGGCTCAGCAGCGCCAGCCCGGAGGAGAGGCCCCTCGCCGCTGGTCGCCGCCCTGCCCGGTGCCTGGCCTCGGCCCCGCCGCCCCAGCGAAGGAAAAGCAGCCGCCAAGTTGTTCTGTGCAGAGCCGGACACCTCTCGTCCGCGGCCCCGGGTGTAGACAGGTTGTCAGACGGGAGCGGGGGCTGGGCGAGAGCAGCCGCGGCTGGGGACCCGCGCGCCGCCCGCCGCGGGCCCGGAGGAGGAGGTGGCCGGGCCGCGCGGGGCACCACGTGCTCGCCGGGCGGGGCGGGAGCGGCCGCGAGGGCGGGCGGGGCGGGGCGGGGCGGTGCGGGGGCGGGGCCTGCGCTCAAGGGGATGCCAATCAAAGCATCAACTTCAAATTGTGTCTGAGCGCCCGCCGCCGAGCGGAGGCGGCCGCCGCAGTCGGCGCGCGATCGTGGAGCCGGGCGCAGCCGGGAGCCGGGCGCCTGCGAGCACCGGGCCGCGGAACAGCGACGGCCCCCGCCCGGCCGGCCCGAGCGCCCTCCCCGCCCTCGAAGCTCGCCGGCCCCGGCGCCCGCGGACATGTCCTTCCCGCAGCTGGGCTACCCGCAGTACCTGAGCGCCCCGGGGCCGGGCGCCTATGGCGGCGAGCGCCCGGGGGTCCTGGCCGCGGCCGCGGCCGCCGCCGCCTCGTCGGGCCGGCCCGGGGCGGCGGAGCTGGGCGCGGGCGCGGCCGCGGTCACCTCGGTGCTGGGCATGTACGCGGCGGCCGGGCCGTACGCGGGCGCGCCCAACTACAGCGCCTTCCTGCCCTACGCCGCCGACCTCAGCCTCTTCTCGCAGATGGTGAGTGCGCGGCCCCGCGCCCCGCCGGGCGCCGGGAAGGGCCGTGTGCGGGGCGCGCGGGAGGGGCCGGCCGCGGGGGGCCGGCCTGGGCAGGTCCTGCCGGAGGGAAGGCCAAGGTGGGGGGCGCCGGGCCGCGCCCCCTGGGATCCGGGAGCGGAGAGGCCGGTGGGCGGCCGCCGAGCTCTGGCGACCCGGGAAGGCCCGAGCGGGTAGGGGGTCGCGCCGATCCCGAGAGAGAGGCCGAAGGGGGCCCGGAGCAGGCCGGACGCCCGGTAGGCGCGGCGATCGGGCCGGTTCTCCCGGCGCGGCCTGGGCGCCTGGGAGGCCCGCAGGGCGCCGGCGGCCCGGTCGCGGTTACCAGGGCTCCCTTCGCCTGACCGCGGGCCTCGCTCGCACGGCCTCGCCAGCTTTGATCTGGGCGGAGAGACTCGATTTTCTCTGGTTTTGGCAGAGCGGAGATAGTTGTTTTCGAGTTTGCCTGAGGGAGCCCTGGAAGCCCAGTAGAGTCCGTCAAAATAATCCTAACAATAGAGATCGGACGGATTGGAGAGGTCTCTGCACGGCGTGGGTGCGAATTGGAGATTTAAAAATACGGAGTTGGAATAAATGTTGGCGTCTGAAACGGTGTTTGCTTCTACTTTCCTAAGTTGCCAAAGTTTTCATTCCATTTGCACCGAAAGAAAAGCACTTTTCTCCCCGCGTTACATAATGGAGGATTAAAGAAAACAGTGTCCCAGTGCCTAAAATAAATGGTGTCCCTTTCCACCCCAGGAGGTGCCCGATGGGGGGAGGGAGCAGCAAATTTCATTCTCGGCAGGGGCTTTGGCTAGTCTGGCTGGCCAATGATCCTTTTTTTCTCGTGTGGCTCCAAGGTCGGGGCTTCTTAAACTTCAGGCTGCCGGCGAATCGCTAGGAGAGCAGGGTGCAGAGAGAGGCCCCTCCCGCGTAGCTGCGGGTAGATGATGCGAGTTCCAGGCGCCCCGAATTGTCCTCCACCCGTGACGTGGAGACCCGGACTAAATGCCCGCCAGCGGTGGAGACCTCAGCGGACGTGTTTTCCTGCAACTTTTCTTGTAGTTCTGAAAGAAAGCTTATTTCTCTACAGTCCGCCCGGCTGCCTTTTGGATCTCTCGCTATCCAGAAAGATCAGCCCCCATTTTGTTCCGGTGGCCAGGATGCCCGGGACGCGATGAGAGATTTACTAGGTGTCCTTTCAGAAGGAATTCCCAAGAGAGGCGAGTCCGAAACGTCTTCTTTACAATCACAACCAAAACCGTTTGAAAGGCACAAATTACATTTTCCCAAGACTAGGCAGAAACGAATTCTGGCCACTGCGGCCATTTCTGTGTGGCCTCAATCACCAAACTAATTAGTCAAAGAGATCTACTCTTCACAAGTTTGTCAGAGATCGAAGTTCCCCTTTGCTAAGGCAACAACTAGACGATTTTGCTTTGGAGGATTCTTTTTTTAGCCAAATTTTAGAATACAGATGCGAGCCATTTGGGAACCCTGTATGGCTGCGGGGAGGGAGGGAGGGAGTTACGCTTGCGACTCTGCTTTCTTTTTGACGAGTGGGCAATGCTTGATTTCTTCTTCTTTTACTAAGGGGAAAAGATGTAAAAATGTTTTCCCCAAGGCGTTTGTGTTATCTAAAGGTCTCCAGTGGGTTCTTGGAAAGTAAGTTTAACCCCAAACCGGATTCTAGGCCTGGGTTTCCAAGCTATTATGATCGGGTATTTGAAAGTCCAAAGATAAAATTGTGAGTGAGTGTCAGTCTGGGCAATTTATGGTGATAATGAGGCCTAATGAGGTTGTTAGAAAGATAAAATGTTATTTACCAAAAAACCTGATGGGATAATTTGACTTGCTGTGTTTTACTACTGATGATAAAAAGAATATTGATTGCAGATAAAATCACGGCCTCTAAATGCCTGCAAACAGTTCATGTTTGCTCATTCCCGATCAAAGTCAAACTTAAGGGATAAAGTAACTGAGAAGAGGCCCAAGAAATGGAACCAGCTCCCCTCCTTGAGGGTGCCAGCTCTTCTGGCCCTGGTGTTAATATTTTACAGGATAAGCCCTCCTTTTGTATTTAAAAAATGGTGTTTTTGTTATTGTTGTTGGTGACCAGGATTGAAATTTTAAATTACCTGTCAACAAGACAAGCCCCTAAGTGTGGGCAAACCATTCTATGCAGATTACTTTGGGAGGTGAAAGGAGTGTGGTTTCATTTTAAATTGCTAGTGGATTTAGAGTTGGAAAAAATAAAAAAGGGTTTATTTTGATTGATCCCTTCAGGGCAGAAGGGGAGGCTTGAGATCTGCTGCCTTGCTTTTGGAGAAACTATTTCATCAGCCTAGTTAAAAGGTTTTCTCTTCTAGCTAGCTAAGATAAACTTGGAAATCTAGAGTTGCTGCGGGCAGAGACCTAGGTGCTCAGGGAAATTCCTGCGGAGCCCTTCTAGAAGCACTTGGTTCCTACAAGTTTTTCTAGAGTGACAAATAATAATAATAGTAATACTACTACTACTACTACTACTACTAATGATAATAAAGGATCGGCATGGTGAGGAGAAGCAGCAAGTCCCTGGAGTCCCTGGCTTTTCAGTAGTGTGTTGGGGTGCCCCTGTTGGGGAGCATGCCCACGAGCCAGCGGCCTGGGTGCTGGAGAGGCCCTGCAGGCAGCCCGGGCTCCTGCCAAACACTCTCCTAGCTTTTGGGGACTCACCTCCTCTCTCTCTCTCTCTCTCTCCTTTCTTGCCCCTGCCATGGCCGCAGGGCTCGCAGTATGAACTCAAGGACAATCCCGGGGTGCACCCAGCCACCTTCGCAGCCCACACGGCACCAGCCTACTATCCCTACGGCCAGTTCCAGTATGGGGATCCCGGGAGGCCCAAGAACGCCACGCGCGAGAGCACCAGCACGCTGAAGGCCTGGCTGAACGAGCACCGCAAGAACCCCTACCCCACCAAGGGCGAGAAGATCATGCTGGCCATCATCACCAAGATGACCCTCACGCAGGTCTCCACCTGGTTCGCCAACGCGCGCCGGCGCCTCAAGAAGGAGAACAAGGTGACTTGGGGGGCGCGCAGCAAGGACCAGGAGGACGGTGCCCTTTTTGGCAGCGACACGGAGGGCGACCCCGAGAAGGCCGAGGACGACGAGGAGATCGACCTGGAGAGCATCGACATCGACAAAATTGACGAGCATGACGGTGACCAGAGCAACGAGGATGATGAGGACAAGGCTGAGGCGCCGCGCGCCCCGGCCACCCCCAGCGCCTTGGCCCGGGAGCAGAGCTCACCGCTGACGGTGGCTGACGCGCTCAAGCCCCAAGACTCGCCCCTGAGCCTGGCCAAGGAGGTCCCAGAGCCCGGCAGCACGCGCCTGCTGAGCCCGGGCGCCTCAGCCGTCGGCCTGCAGGGCGCACAGCACAGCAAGCCCAAGATCTGGTCGCTGGCGGAGACGGCCACGAGCCCCGACGGCGCGCCCAAGGCGTCTCCACCGCCTCCCGCAGGCCACCCGGGCGCGCACGGGCCCCCCACGGGCGCGCCGCTGCAGCACCCCGCCTTCCTGCCCAGCCACGGACTGTACACCTGCCACATCGGCAAGTTCTCCAACTGGACCAACGGCGCGTTCCTCGCGCAGGGCTCGCTGCTGAACATGCGATCCTTCCTGGGCGTCGGCGCGCCCCACGCCGCACCCCACGGGCCGCACCTGCCCGCGCCCCCGCCGCCGCAGCCTCCGGTCGCTGTCACCACCGGCCCACTCCACGTTGTCGACAAGGCCTCGGCCCGTTCCAGCCCTGCGCTTCCAGGTACCCAGGCCGGGAGTACAGAGACCAGGGTGGTGGTGGGGGGGCTTAGTCCTGGAGTTCGCCCGGGGCCTCTCTGAGAGGGCCATGGCACCCCGCGGCGAAGGGGCGGGAGACTTTGCCTGGACGCCGGGCGGGAACGGGTGGGGAGGGGGCTTCCAGTGGCGCCCCTCCCCCACGGCCTCCGCTTCCTAACCTCCGCCTCTTCCCGTCCCTGGCAGAGAAAGACCTGGTCCCCAGGCCGAATTCGCCCGCGCAGCAGTTAAAATCGCCCTTCCAGCCGGTACGCGACAAGTGAGTGCTGTTTGCTTCGCCCCGGGGCGGGAGGAGCTGGGGACGGGTGGTGGCGGATAGTGCGGTCCTCACTGCGCGCGGAAGGGGCCGAGCTTCTCCCGAGCCGGGAGCGTGGCGGGCTCCGACCCCGCCCCCGGAGCTCCGCGGGGCCGAGGTGGCGACGGGGTGGCGGTGGCGGTGGCGGGCGTTGCGCACTGCACTGACGCGGCCGCCGTCCCCTTGTCTCGCTGTTTCCCTGCAGCTCGCTGGCCCCGCGGGAGGGGACGCCGCGGATCCTAGCAGCGCTCCCGTCTGCCTGATAGAGGGCCTTCTTTTACTTTTGCGGGGGGAGGGGGGAGGCGTTGGGGAGGGAGGGGACCCGGGAGGAATTAAGACAAATATTTCAGACTGGTGTGAAGGACAAATATGACAACGACGTCAACAACTCTCATCCATGGCTTTCTGCAGAAAGGGGCTCGTCCGTGCCGGCGCCCAGGCCTCTCCGCCTGCTGCTCGGGTGGATCGGACCCGGTAAAAGCCCCACGCGCTGTATCTTCTTTTCCTTTGTTTTTCCTTTCTGTATATAGAGTGATTTCAGATTGTAAATAGCGCGTCAGCGAACTTGTCTAAATCATATATTTTTGTCTAATAAACTAAATGAAACGATGCCCAACGTCCCCGCTGCTGTGTGGCTGTGCGCGTGCGCCGGGGGGAGTCCCCTCAGGCAGTGGCCAGGCGGGGGACAGGGGCCGGGGACCGCGGAGCGCCGGTGTCGCTCTCCTCTTGTCGCGGCAGCGGTGGCCGCACTGGTTGATATCGTCACTGGCATTACTAGCGCTGTTTGTTACTTGTTACTTGTTGGCAGTTGAATTCTTTCCAACGTTCAGACAGGATTTATCTGAGTCTTGACTTTCTCAGGACAGAAAGGAGTTCAATTTTAGACAGTATATAGAACGATTTTTAAAAAGTGGACCAAAAGGGGGAAGAAATGAAAAGAATTTCCAATCACACCCCCAAAGGAGAACTCGAGATTCGAAGTCGATTTATAACTGATAGTCTGAACAGTATGTCTTGGTGCAGGGTCGTCATCTGCGCAGTGTGGGAATAGTGCATGTGAAATATTGCTTTGGATTTTATTTTAGTTACATGGTTGCGTGTAACCTGGAGGAATTTGAGGGTTCTTTCAAAAGCCCGGATCGGTAGGAAGGGGTGCGTTTCCGGCGTCCTCTGGCGTGTAAGCAAGGCTGCGCTGCAGTGGGTGGCGAGAAAGAACCGGGGCTTTGGGCTGCCAGGGTCGCACCTTTACACGTGTGTGACGGTCTTCCCGGGCGGAGCGAGCCAGGGCACAAAATCCCCAGCTGGAGGACGCGTGGGAGGGAGCCGTCGCCGGAGTGGGTCGCGCGCGGCTCAGGCTGAGGAACGGGGCGCGGGGCCCTCAGGCGCAGATGACCTCAGAGTCCCGGAGAACTGAGAACCATCGCCAAAATTGCTAAGAAAGCTGGGGGCCTCGGGGACACGAGTCGTAGGGACCCGACCTCCCCCAGGCCCAGCCCCCGCCACCCCGAGCCCGTGCTGGGCCCCCGGCGCTGTCGGGTCGGGGCGCACGGCCCGTGGTTCCTCTGCGGTGCTCCGCCAGCCCTCAGCACTGGGTCCCCAACCTTCCTCCTCATTCTCACGGGTCCCTACAACGGGAGGGTCCCTCCCTCCGGGACCCCTGGGCTGCAGGGAAGCAGCGCGCCGCAAGCGCAGGTGGATGCCGCCCGTGGGAGCTCGCAGGGCGCGGGCTCGGCGGGTGGGATGGAGCCGGGAGCAGCCGGGCCGCGGGTCGCGTGAGTGGACCGGGCTCGGGCTGCCGCGGACCGTCAGCTTCGCAGTCTGAATGGACGTGCTCGAAGCGCCCTCTATGGTCGGAAAGAGGAATGGGGCCTTGGCCGCGCGGCTGTGGGTTCTGGGGCACCCAATGTGGGGGCGCTGAGCGTTGGGAATCCGTAGGTGTGAGCCAGGATTTGTGGTGAGGGACTAGCTCTGTGCCCCAGGGGTCACCCCTCGTGTGTGTGCTGGGGGGCTGCCAGGCCTGCTGAGTACGCTGCTGGTTTGGGAGAAGAGTGAGCTGGGTCTCTGCGCCGTTTTCACCGTGTGGGGCTTGCTAAGTCACAGAGGTTCCTGGCCTGTCCCTGAAGTATTGGCTTCCTGGGACCGAAGCCTTGGCCCCTCCGCAAACCAGAGGTGCTGGGTCGGGATCTCTGAGCTCACCCTGACAGCTGAAGCCCAGTGGCTCCCGCCGTGCTGTTGACCAGACTGTTCCTCTAAAAAGCTGGGGCCAGCTGTGTCCTCACCTCTGGAGAGAGATGGTGACCCCTGAGCTGCTCAGGCATCCGGGTGTATTGGACAGCCGTCCTGGGTGACCTCTGGCAGCAGCAGGTGGATCCCCATCGGCTCCTCTCTGCAACTGGTCAGACTCAGCCATTTTCTCCAGAATCAACTAGAGTAGGCCGTGCACACCCCCATATCCATTCTTTTCTATTTTATATTTTCGTGCAAGACATGTGAGGCCCAGAGGACCACTGCATGGGCGGCTGGGCTGGTGTGTTCCCTCTGGCAAGGGGTCAGCCCACAGGACCTGGGGTGTTTGGTGACCGGAAGGGTCTGCAGGGCCTCCTGAGACTCACACTTCCTGTGCATGGAAATCAGACTTCCAGCCTCAGAGTTATTTTTCTCCATCAAAAAGCTAGAAATTAATTTTTGATCAAGCCCTAAAACACATTTTGTCTTTTGTGAGCCATTTCTTACATCTTTCTCAGCCACTGATCTACTGAGACTTGTGTGCAGGTGTGTACGGGGATCACCCCATGGGGCCGAGGGTTTCATCTCCTGAAAACCCTGAGGGTGGATGAAAGAAGCACAGAGTCCCCTTTGCTGCTGGCACTGAAGCCTTGCAAGTTCCTTCCAAGTTTCTGTCTGCACAAGGGAGTGCTGACCCCACCCTACCCAGGACCTCAGGGTGAAGGGGGAGAAAGCTGGGTCCCCCTAGAAAGGACGCCTCATGTGTCCAGACATGAAAGTTTCTGTCTCTGGTGAGCGTTCTTTGCAGGTGCATCTGTGGTGGGAGAGCAGGAAGCAGATCCAGTCCAGAGTGGCTCTTGTGCACCAGCCCAGGCCTGCAATGACTGAGATGTCCAGGCGAGCACTCCTGGCCCAGCCTCCGAGGCACGTCTAGCCAGAGTCGGGCCCATGTTTGACCCTCAGAGTGGCCGAGATCTCCCCGCTCGCACATCCTGCCCTCCCGCCTCCGATCAATTATATTCGCCTGCACATTTATCTCGCCGGCAATATGGAGAATTCATATTCATATCTCGGTTTTAGTGGTCTGACACTGATGAATGTAATCCATGCCTTGGCTCCGAGGGGCAGCCACCGATGAATCATGCCTTATGAAGATTCCCTCGTCCTTGTGTGCGGGACTCTGGCAGAGAGCAAGGGAGCTGGGGGGGGGGGGTGTTGGCTGTGAGGAGGAAGGACAAGAGGACAGGGCAGCAGGTGCCTTGGGCTGGCAGCCACCCTGCCATGGGAAGAGATGGCCAGGCCCTGGCCTTTGCTGCAGTCCCAGGAAACCTCCAGACCCTGCTCTTCTGGTCCCCAGCCACTGTCTCTGCTCCTTTCCCGAGGTAGCAGGCAAGCCAGGTCTGCAGGCTGCCCAGTCTCACAAGGCAAGAACCAAGGGTCCAAGATGGGTCAGGGCCTCCCCCGGAAACCAAAATGTGCTCTGGAAAGTGACAGGCCCCTTTGCCAGTGGTTACAGCACGTGCATGGTGGAAAAAAAGGAAGCCGAGCCCAGTAGGTTCATTTTGCTGGACTGGAGATCTAAGTGGCGAGCTGGACTAGGCACCCAAGCTGGACAGACCAACCTCTGTAGGTCTCCAGCCACTTCCAGGATGAAGCACTGGAAGAGGACACAACCAGACTCTGGGGCCTCCTGGTTGAAGGGGAGCAGGCTGTGGGGTCCTGACACTACCTGAGTACCTGGTGGCCTGGGTCCTGTCTGGTCCCAGCCTAGGGAGGTGGTGGGGTGGGGGAGGGTCTGGGAGCAGTCTAGGGTGGGAGCGGGGAGGCCAGTAGAGAGCTGCAGGGGCTCCTTATGAGGGTGGTGGCAAAGCCCTCCCACCTCGAGTGTTCCCTGAATATGTATGCTTGGGTGGGTGTAGGGGTGAGGCTATGCGGAGGGAGGGAAGCCTGCGGTCCAGGCTCCCCACTGCCTGCTCCAGCCTGGAAGTTTCCTGGGCTAAGGCTGCTCACCCCAGGGCATCGGTTGAGCGGCCTTTAAGTAAAACCCCAGCAATCCTGGCCCTGCTCAGCTGGGGTCCACTTCAGTGCACCCCACAGAGCCTTCCTGCACTCTAATTATGGCTGTGGAGCTGAAAAGCCTCAAAGGTCACCTTGCTGGGGCTGCTGGAGCCTTTTGTACCCTGTGGACAGGCACAGGACCCCTTTTCTTGGGAGGAGGACTCTGAAAGTAGAGAGGCCATATGTCTGGGGAGACTGGGCATGGAGGTGGGTGAAGCTAGCCCTGAGCTAGGGACCCCACTAGTGTGTCAGTTTGTTTTCAAATGGAAAAAAGGATAACTTTTAGATCGAAGAGGAGGAGTTCATATAAACTATCCATGTACTTATCTATACCAAGTCAGACATATTTTTAAACATTTGCTTTCAGTGGATGAAGGGGCCCATGAAGGCCAAATGCTAAAGCCATGAGAGACTGGCTTGGAGGAAGCTGCTCGCAGGGCTTAAAATCCCATGTGTTGGGAGTGGGGACATGGAGAGGAGGTGGCTGTGAATCCCCAAGGGGAGTGAGGGCCGAGCTGTGTGCCTATGTGACTTCTTCATCAGCAGCCCTGCAGCGGGGACCCAGGAGCTGGAGGCTGCAGGGACTGGTGGGAAGTGGTGACTGGCAGGGCAGCTGGAGTCTGAGAGGGCCTGTGCCCCATGCCCCACAGCATGACCAGGAGCCAGCCAGAAGGAAAGGCGGGTCCTCCAGGCAGCCAGGCACTGGGGTCCAGACGCAGAGGCAGTGGCAGCCCCAAGGGTGGCCCTCTGCGTGCTGAGGTTGGACTTCTGAAGATGCTGTGGGCGGCTCTGATCTTCCTGTCCATTTATCCAGTGTCCTGTGTGCGCTGGCGTGTGGGGGACACAGTGGCCAGGCTGCACCAGGGTGCAGGGAAATGGGAGACTCACCTACAGCCCCTCGCTGGGAGCTCAGGGACACAGCCCACACCCACGGGGCAGAGTGCAGGCCTAAACCTTCACAGTGGAAGGAAGGGCTTTTATTTTTAATTGCTTTTATTGAAATTCCTACTCTGCTGTGCCCTCTGGAACAGGCAAAAGGCAGCTCACTTTCCTCCCTGAGCGTCTGTGATATGGAAACCCAGGAGCTCGGGGAGAGGAGAAGGTCGCTGTGCCCGACAACCAGTGAGGACCCGCCCGCCGGTCACTTTCGGGCTCGGGCTCGGTGTCTTCACTCCATTTCCTTGTTTGTAGCTTCTGTAGCTTTGCTTGTTGTTGAAATTTAAACATATGCTTAATCGCCAGCTTCGGGGAAGGCTGCAGCAACATCTGAAAATATTAAATACATCTGCGAGATGGTGGGCAAGAGAAATTAAAAAGGTGCTCACTGCACTGAATGTTAAAAATATCTCACAATGAAGTGATTAACATTTTTATGAATAAAATTAATCACGCATTAACTCTGGGACAGGACATCTGAAAGCCAAATGCGGCTGGGCAGTCCCCTTGCTCCTGCCCGCAGCTCCAGAGGCTTCCTGGGCCTAGAGCGAGGGCAGCATTCGGCCACCAGGAATTTCGGAATGTTTGTGCAGGGCCGAGTCAATAATAGATATTTGAATTTGAGGAACCAGAGTGAGAAACATCAGCACTGCCAACCCGGATACACACGCCTACACAGGCGCATACACATGCATGTGGACACACATACACACATGCATACACATATACAATGCACATACATACACATACATACACACACGCATACACATGCACATGCAAACACAAGGCAATTTTTAAAAAACATCCTTTTCTTTGCTTTTAGGAACTCTCAGTAAGCATAAGTCATCTCTGTTGTCAGATCTGCTCACACAGTGGTGTGCTGGGGTCAAGGGAGGCACAGAAGGTGATGTTGGGGAGGGGCAGCACCCGCCAGGCCACCTCCCCCGGTCCCCTCCTCAGGTAGAACTGGCCAGACAAGAGGACAGACCTCCCCGTGATTAACATTTCCCTTTACCCAGATAATGAAGCGTGATCTCTCCCCTTCTGCCTGCCTTCTAATCTCCGGCCACCATGGTTTTGGGATTACTCCAGCGGCTGTACAAAGGGAGGCAGAGGCATGTGAAGTGTCACTCCACGGCCACACGGCACCCCCGTGCCGCCGTGCTCCCTGCTCCCGAGCGCAGCAGAAGGTGGAATCAAAGCAGCCGTCCTCCTTAGTTCTGCACATTATTTTTCACCGCTGTGTCGAATCTCTCCAAGCTCTGTGAACCAATAAAACAACGGTGCCTGTTTGAGTTGATATATTAATATTTACTGAGGATTTGCAAGGTCGGGGTAAATGTCAGCAGATTGCTGGGGCAGTGCTGTGGGGAATAATTAAACAAATCTCACAGCAGTTCAGCTTCCTAACATCTTTATTAATCTTCTTTATTCTACCCTCCTGAAAGAGTACATTGAAATATTGCTTTTGCAGCCTTAGAAAAGATTCAGAGTAAGTTTAATAATAAAATACTGTGTCGGCAATGTTTGTGCCTGACGGTTTCCTGGCCCCTTCCTTGGCAGATGTTCATATGGAGGGAGAGCTCCGATGTGGGAATTATCACCCAGCTGCAGTGAGTCTCACCTGCCCGCCATCAGATTTATCCTGTCCAATTTTCCAGGCACAATGACACTGTTCCCGTGATTTGATCTGCACACTGGCAGTGCCGCGTGGTCCCTTCCTCAGAGCCAGGTGACTGTGGACTGCATGTTCCTGAGGCCCGCCTTCTTTAACGTGATTACAGCATGCACTTGAGTACAAGTTTGACAATTCTCTTTAATAAGCTTCGTAATTAGTGTTGGGATGCCTCATTACGAGTCGTAGCCTGTAGCGGTCCTAGGCCAACACAGCCCTCTGCAATCTGATTTATTTTTTATCAGGCAGCAGGAGCTGTCTGGAGTTTTTGTTTATATAATGGGGACTTGCATTAGGCCCCCGGTGTAAAAATACCACCAGGAAATTAATTGCATCTGTGTGGATTCACCACAGATGTGTCCTGTTGATCAGAATGGTAAATTTTTGACTTTGCTATCCTGCAGTGAGTTGTGAAAAAATACAATGAAAGCCAGCAATGCAAACATATTAGTGTCCGTATAGAGTCAGGATGGCGTAATTGAAAACATGGGGTTGGAAGGAGGCTATACCAGGCAGCTGAAGTTTCTGGTGAGACTTTGTTCCTTCCTTTTCTCCTCACACACAGTTCTTATTTATTGGTGCGGATATGCATGCATTTATTTACTGCCCGTCAGTGGAGTCCCCTCACTGAGTGCACAGAGCTGGAATTTTAGCTGGTTTCTGGCCCCAAGATGGTCTCATGATAAATGCACCTTAACAGGGTGATTGATCCGGTCCCCGGAGCAGGATGCTGCAGCTCCTGCCTGTCTTGGCAGAGAAGGGGGTCAGGCTATTGGCAGGCAGGCCTGGACACCTGTGGGTGCATCACTCCTCTGTGAGATATGAACACGCCCATGATGCTCCCCGCTTCTCTTTGCCTTCAGCCTACCTTAGTGACCCTGACATTGCGATTCAGTTGCGAAGGGCATTTTGAGGATATTTTTGTCTTTCAGCCCCTGAATTATAGTCTGTCGCTTCCATGTTCCGTGCTCTCTGCAGGTTACCGCTCTTTGCTGGTGATGCTGCGGGCCTGGACCCGCGTGCTGATGGTTTCTGAGAGAGGCCGCTCTTGATCAGCACAGTGTTGGGACGGAGTTGGCGAATTTAACCTCAGATAACTCAGATAGACAGCACTTTATTTATGAAAGGAGAAAAACAAATGATAAATGTAGTGATAATGATAGTGAAGCATATAGAGCTACGTAGGAGAAGAAGTATGTTCAGCATACAAAGGAACCAGCTGCTCTGACTGGAGCGCTCCCCAGGGAGCATTAGGTATTTTTGCACCAGGACCAATAGTAATTAGACACCATAGCTGTCAGTGCGGAAGTGCAGAGACCTATCTGTGGGGGATTCTAGCAGGCCTCTTGGAGTTGCACAACTCGTCCTATTCCGGCGTTCTCACTGCTGAAACATGCGAGCTGCCTGATCTTGCGGGTAGGGGAGGTGCCTGGAAGAGAGACTGTGCCGGCCTGCTGGGTCATAGTGAGGACAAGGAAGGTGTGGGGACTGCAGCATGTACTCAGAGAGCCCAGGAGAGATGCCCAATTCAAGGGGTGAGAGTGTGTGTGTCCCTCCATGCAGGGTGAAGGTGATGGGGGGAGGAGCCCCAGAATGGGATTTCTTACTGAGTGATCTATCCTGTCTATACCCCTCCCCCATCGCTCCCACACTCCAGAGTCCTGGAGAAGGAGCAGAATGACCCATACAGAAGCTCGTTAAAGTACAAGACCCTCGGCCCCTTCCCAGTGCACGGTTTAGCAGAGGTTGTGGGAGCTTTTCTCTGGGTCACCCTGAGACTGACAGAGGACCCCTGACAAAGCCTGGGTTCTGAGTGTGGCAAAAGCAAAACCATCCTACTGAAGGAGTAGCCGCCACCAGGCTCCAGTGTCGCTCTTCAGGGTTAATTAACACTTGACTGGAACAGGAAGGTGTGAAGCATTCCTGAACCAAGCACACTGATCTTTAATGTGGGAGCTATTTATGCCAGCCAGAGGGAGGAGAGCTTTGGGGCATCCGCAGCGCTCCCTGTCCCTGGCCAGCTCCGTGGGGACACACTGACCACTGCGGACTCATCCACGGCTGTGCAGATCTTCACGTGGACGGCAGATCTCTCCATGACGCCCTGCTGTGTCTACCAGCAGCAGGATAATTTATCAACTCCCGGCAGTGAAAATGGGGACAATGAATTGCTGCCTGGATCCTGACTCACCTTGGGAACCGAGATGTACTGAGACGGCCCATTTGTCACAGGCCACAGCAGGCTTTTCACGCCTCACAGTCCAGGGACAGTCCAGATCCTGGGTCCCCCACCATCTGAGGGTCGCTGATTATGTATACACAGAGCTAACCTTTACTCACGGACTACATTTTTTCCTCTTTTACTGTTCACGCAGTTGCTAATTCCAGAAGTAGATGGCAGTTGTCCAAGTCTTAGCAAAAGGTTTACAGGAGAGAGTTTCTCATTTAGTGGGCGGCCAGGCCAAGGGCACCAGTGGAACGCCCGTGTGGTAGCACCTCTGGTTGTAGGAATGATAACAGGATTTGGAAATGAAATAACAAAATCTTTGTGCGAGATGTGGGAATGATCACTCAGCGCCGAACACAGCCTCTGAAGGAAGCGCAAAGAAAGGGAAACTCAAGAAAACTTTCCCAAAGAGCCAGAGTCCCTGCGACCAGAGTCCACTCCCAACTCTTCCTCCCTCTGCTACCTGCTCTGCAAGTCAGAGCAGAACGAACTCGGCCAGGTTTGAAAGCGCGAGGTCTCTGGGGGCTGAAGTTCATTTTCTCTTGGAGAATGGTCCTATTTCTTTCTATGGAGAATTTTTTAAAACTCTAGTTTCTTGGGCATCAAATATCTGCTAAAAACAACAAAACGACAAACATGTTCATAAGCTGAGTGTAAATGAATCAGGAACGGATGGCTGTGACGTTCCCTGATGCCCACCCGGTAGTTCTGAACCCCAAGTGATTTCTGAAGGGGTGAGGTGTTCGGAGGCTGCAGGGGGGTACAGTGTGGAGCTGAATCCAGGCATGTGTTTCTGATATGTTTACATTTATCAGAATGCCCTGTTCATTTTGGACGGCTTTTGATGTGCAGGAATCCTCCGAGGCTCTCAGAATCGTCCTGCGCTCCCCTCCTTTGGCAGCAGCAGGGAACATCTTCTCGGAGTTGTGCAACCTCCTGCCCTGCACATGGCTGCTTAGCTCGGGTTTTTAACCCCTCGGCTTTCAGGAGCAGCAAGCTTGTGAAAACGCCTTTCTGGGCTGGTGACGTGGGCAGAGCTCTGGGCAGACTGCCCTGACTGCTGCCCTCTGGACGGGTGGCAGTGACCCAGCATCCCTCTGAGGCGCGAGATGCAGGGAGACCCCGGGAGTTCTGCCGGATGGATGGAGGTGCTGGGGTTCATTCACGAAGCTAGAAGGCAGCTCACAGGCAAGGCCGGGGCTGCAGCAGGCCACACGATGGGGAGGCAGAGCCACCCCAGGACCTCCGAGGGGCGACCACCCAGGTCAGCCCGCACACGTGGCTCTCCGCATCCCTGGGGGAGCACAGCGATGGCAACACAAGAACTCGTGAGTGGAGGCAGCCTGGACCTCCCCCCTGACAGCCAGGACTGCTGGCATCCATGGAGCTGCCGCCAGGTGCCCGGCATTATTTGTAGTTTCCAGCAGGGACGGGTCTGTAGGGGCTTATTGGGGTCATCAGCGATCCTCAGCAGGACTGCTGAAGGGGTCTCCCTGGAAGCCCAGAGTCTGTGTGCTCAGCAGGGGATGCCGCCTGCCATGGGCGGGAGGACACGGGCCCCGGCGTGTGCAGTGTGACTTGCGCCAGGGCTCTTCTCCCCTCCGGCATGGTGTGATCTGTGCCTATTCAGCAGCTCCGCTCATGTCCTGATGAGTTCCTCAGACCTCAGGCCCTCCTTGGCTCCCCTGATCCATGAGGATGGAGCTGGTCCACCCCAGAGCCGATTTCCACTCAAAATCAGGTTGCAGCCAGTGTGGTGTGGCACACCACAATCCCAGGACTCTCAGAGGCTGAGGCAGGAGAATCGCACGTTTGAGCCCAGCCTGGGCAATTTAGCGACTTAGTGAGTGAAACTCTATCTCAAAATTAAAAAAAAAAAAATTAAAAAGAGCTAGGAGCACAGGGAAGAAAGGGGAAGTAAACATGATTAAGATGTGGTATGTATATGTACCAGTTCCACAAGATGAGCGTAATGGTAATGTATGATCAACATACAGTAATAAAAAAGAAGAAAAATGGGAGGGGGAGATGGAGCTCTAGCTCAGTGCAAAGGTTCTGGGTTTAACCACAGTATCAAAAAATAAAGCAAAACGAAAAGCTGTTGACTGGTTTTAAGTCTTCTCTCCTCTGGGAACTGTGCTGCTTCTCTTCTCTGTCACTGTCATTGTGTCCACTGGCACAGCTTGGCATTGTTGCCAACATTTGGACTGCAGGGAGAAGACACTGGTTTTCCATGGTCATTCACGACCGAGCTCTGCATACAGCAAAGTTGAAGAACTTGCAGTCAGTTGGAACTT
Source organism: Hystrix cristata (assembly GCA_004026905.1). Classification (NCBI taxonomy): domain Eukaryota; kingdom Metazoa; phylum Chordata; class Mammalia; order Rodentia; family Hystricidae; genus Hystrix; species Hystrix cristata. The sequence goes on along the minus strand of PVJO010017557.1, from coordinate 14,598 downwards.
ACTGGTCCTCCGGGTCTGCCTTCTACCAGGAGTGTCGACGCCACTCACCCCATTGCCCTTCTGCGTCCTCTGTGTGGATCGTGGCTGGTGGCTGGGCCATGACTGGCCAGGGCAGCCCCAGATATGCTTCTGCTTGCATCTTTAGGTGTTACAATGGGTCCTTGGGTTCCACCCTGGGAGATTGGCCATCACCCCCTATGTGTCACTGGCAGGCGCAGCAGTCTATACCCTCTGTGGTGAGTGAAGGGGACACCTTTTTCTGCTAGTGGGGAACCCATGCAATGCAATTAGCCCTTTGCCTCTTCGCCTTTAGCACATTCTAGGAGCACCAGGCGGCTTGGTGACTATTCTGAGGAAGGGGCCTGGAGATGAACAGGGGACCCAGCATTCCTGAGGGCCGCCAGGACCCTTCCTCATGCCGTGTAGATGAAATACTTACAAAGCAAGAACAACTGGGAACTGTGTTCTTCCAAATTTGGTCTCAAATCCCTCTGGTTAACGCCGTCAGTGAAAACAATTAACATCTCTATATTTCAAGATACAGGCAGGACCTTGTAGGAATCTTATTTAATTATGTGTTATATTAATGTTATATTGATTATGTTATTGCCTGTAAATCCAGTTACTTAATAAAGCTGTAGCCATTCTGCAATAAACTTGCATTTGCAGTTCAATTAATGTGTGTCTGGGGGGTGGGGAATTCGGTGAGGGGGCGTTAGTGTGAAGACGCAAGGTCCCCGGGCTGGGGGCCATTGGAACCCACGGGAAAGCTGGTTATTTATATGTATGTAGGAATGTGTGTGTGGCTACATATAGTTGGATTAAGTAAAAAGGAAAAGCACAGAGCTCGCCGCACTTATTTTTAGCACATGAGGCTACAGATTTATGAAGGGGCTTTGCAGGGCCGGCTCCGGAGCGGCCCTGGGCACATCTGCAGTGGGCAGGATCATGTCTGATTTAGAAAATAAAGTAGGCGATAACTGCCAATATTGAGACCATGTGAACGCCGGGAACAAAGCATACTTTCACCGCTAATCGTGCTAACTTCCAAGTTGGAGGCACAGATTCCCTGGTTCAGAGGAAATGCCATTGCCCTGCCCACGGTCACATCTGCCACAAAGAGGGTGCAGCATGTGATCCAGCTTTTATCTCCCCACCGAAATCTCATGTCATGGTTTGCACATCTGATGCTAAATTCAGGCCACTACAAAGTCAGGACAACTGCTTGTTTCTGTCCCATGTTCCAAGATGTGTCCAAGATGTGTGTTCTAATAACAGAACACGGAATAAATATTAAAATTTTATGAGTATATTTCTGAAAGTGGAGCACGGCAAAAAGAAAAGAAGACATTCCCTAGTTCAAATAGATAGTTGATACTTCCCATAAATGAAAGAACTACAATTATGCTCCCACAGTTCTCTCTGGGGTCAGGCAAACGGTCCCACCGCAGCAGTTTCCTTGGACTTTTTGAAGTACTGGTCTCCTTGACCACAAGGGCAGTGTCTCAGAAGACATAATCTCATGATCAAAGTGTGGTTTATAGCCCTAACTTCCACGGAGACATGAGGAGCTCATGGTTCTGGTAACCGGGCTTGGGTTTCATCAGTGGCAAATGTCCGTACCCACTGAGGGACACCTGGATCTTCTTGGTGTCTGACTCCTCAGCGCCGCGTGAGTAACCTCATTTCCCTAGTGGCCCTTTCCCGGCAACTTGGCCCAGAGCAGCCTTAGCTGAACACAGCAGTGGTCCACAGCATCTCCCTAGGGGCCTCCCGGTCTGGAGAATTTTCTTGCTTCAGTGCTGTGTACATTTTGATTACGAATTCACCATAGAGCTCATGAATGTCCCTGTCCGTGCGACACCAAACCCACATCTCCTCGGTTGTTGTCTTTTGGGGTCCGATGTCTACCTCCTTGTGACAGCTGCTGGACATCCTGAGCCCTGATAGGTACAAAGTGTGAGCCTTGGGCACCATCCTGTGCCCCTCGGGTGGAGCAGGGTCTCTCAGAGGTTTACAGCAGGCTCAGGCCTCAGGGCAAGAGCAAGGGGACATTCAGACGTTATTGTCTCCCAGTATCTGCACCAGTCAGAAGTTGGGCTGCCCTGATGGAGGCCTCTGAATATGCCCTTGTCTCCTGTGGGTCGTCCCATGACTATGCCTGTCACAGTTATTCCTTATGCCGTCCTTACACCTGGGATGCTAGTCAGAGATGTTCTGTGGTCACAGGAATCCATCTGACTTTGCATCTTCTGGGTGGCGCCAAGTGCAGTGGGGAAGTTGAGGCCACTAGGGCCGAGGCGGCCTAGACATCCTCAGGGCCTGGGTTTTCAGAGAGCTGCCCCAGGCCCGATGCAGCCACATTATGAGTCTGGGCCATGAATCTGCAGGGCAGGCAGTGACCTTCGCCCAAAGCTCAAGTGCAGATTGTGCACATGTAGGATCATAGCCCCCAACAAGAGACACAAGATGCCACTACATCAGCTTCCCGAAGGCCACAGAAGTGTCCACGCAGGGCCGAGTCTAACCCTGGAGGTCTGGCTCCACACTCGTGTAATGAAGAGAAGAGGACCCCGCCTTCCAGGCAGGCAGGTCCACTGCCCTGCCCACCCAGGTGTCACTGCCGCAGATGCTACACCGCGCTGTGAAGCAAACAGCCCAATGCACTTTTTGTTATGGTGGGAAAAGACAAAGCTGCCTTTCTGTGTCTGCTTCCTTCTCTGGCCACCATGGGCATAATTCTCACCCTAGTGTTGCTTCCTGACCCAGAGTTGCCAAGTGACCACCTAAGCCCTCTCCAGAGCTGGTGCCATTTAGAATTGGCCAGGGGAGTGGATGTGCTGTGCTGGAGGCCAAAGCCGGGCTGAGATGCACTAGGTCCTGGGACGCACAGGCACACAAGTGGGTCAGGGGCAGCTGCTGGGTGAGGCACTCTCGGCCACTGAGGATAAGAGCAGGAAACCTCCAGAGCAGCCTTTTTCCAGGTGGGGAGGAAGGGCGGGGAGTCAGCCTGGCACCTGTGCATATGGTATCCAAACCAACACCCTGGATCTCAGGGGGGTGGGGTTAAGGGGGTGCCTCAGAAAGCAGAGTTTGTAAAAACAAAAATTCCATTGGCCCAGCTCTACCTTTCCTGGGTATCATCCCCAAAGAACTAAAGACAGTGATCCATGCACACCTGTGTCTGTAGCAGCACAATTCACAGTAGCTAAATTCTGAAAGTGGCCTGCATGTCCACTAACAGATGAATGGATAAGGAGACATGGTATATGCACACAATGGAGTACTACTCTGCCCTAAAAAAGGGTACATTTGAGTTACTTGTAGGAAAATGGATGGATTTCCCATTTTGCTAAGTGAAGTAAGACAGACACAGAAGTGTAAATATCAAATAGCAGTTCTGATATGAGAATTCCAAAGTATAAATACTTTAAAGTGCAAAATAAAAGAAATATGTTAAGAAAAAGGGAGGTAGACTCAGAGGAGATGGGAAGGAAGAGGATCTAGGGAAGGGTCTAGGGAAGAAGAGATTTAGGATCTAGAGTAGGAGGAATTTAGGATCTAGGAGATATAGGCCAGGAGGGTGGTGGAGAAAAAATGATCAAGATGCTATAAGTTTACTATCAGTTTCCTAAGCTGAATGTAATCAGTACATACCAAAAACATGTAATAAAAAAATTTAAAAGTCCTGCAGTGGGTCTCTTTCCTTAATATCGAGCATTAACTCTTGCTTATGGATGGGGATGATGCATGTGTTCAATTAATTTTATAACCAGAAGTGGAAATTATTCCAGACAGGGATGTGGCTATATATGCATCCTTCTGCTTTCCCTTGTCCAAACTCCAGGACTGCAAACAAAAACAAAAACAAACAACCTGATGAGACGATTCATTAAATAATTCCATCATCTGATGGAAAACGATGCAACGATTAGAAAACAAGTTACAAAGTAATTTCACAGTATGAAATTTTTAAAAATAACTTTTTTATCTGTAATTGACACATAGCAATTGGAGAAGGGGGTGCAGCTGAGTGGTTAGCTGAGAGTAAGGCAGAGGGAATGACCGCAGGCGCTCAGCGGGACTAAGTCACAGCCGGAGGGAGGGTCTGAGCTGGCGGCTGCAGGCTACAGACTTGGTCACACGTTGTGTTTCCAAACAGCTGCAGGAGGCGATGCTGAGTGTTCTCACCACAGAGAGGAGAAGGGCTGGAGGGGATGCCTGTGCCGGGAACATGCTTATGTCGCAATGCTGAGTGACAGAAGATGTAACTGATCTGACGCCAAACCCGGAAAAGATGCGTATATAGCCGCATCTCCGTCTTTATTCACAGATGTAGTGAAAGTGTCTGGGGAGAAATTTTCAAAAATACGGAGTATGTTTTCCTCTTAAGCGGGGACATGCTGCTTCTTCATGTTCCTTCATTACACTTGTATGAGCTTCTGAAAATTTTTAATGAGAAAAGAAACATTTTACTATCAGAATATACTGTAACTATTTCTGGAATAATTTCCACTTCCGGTTATAAAATTAATTGAAACTGCTCACTATGAGACCTGGGATTATACCCAGAATGTCCTCTAAAAGTAGACACTGTTTTCCTTGTGTGTGTGAGTGTGTGTGTGTGTCCCAGCCCAAGCAGGTGGATGCAGAATGGCTCTCACACAGCTGTGTATTCAGACTATCACAAGACGGCAGGGAAATCAAATAAAGCGCTGCATATTCTGGGCTGGGAGTGCAACTCGATGGCAGAGGGTGTGCCCAGCATGCGAGGGGCCCTGAAACCAAAACGTCCCTCTGCCAAGTGCCACTCGGTGTGGCAAAGCCCCCGGGTCCCAGGTCTGTGCCTCATGAGAGTCGACACACCCGAGCTCCCGAATGTGTGTCTTGAAGGTGGCAGACCCCACCAAGGCCTCAACACCTTGCTTCACCTCCAACCAAAACAACAGCAAGGACCAGGTCCTCACCAGTCCAGACCTTCAACTTCAGCCACCTGTTTTACACAGAAGCCCAGAAATGATCCTCTTGTCTATAAAAACAAATTTATGTGATTTAATGTCTTGCCTATGAAATGCGTTGAAGTAGACGGCGTTAGCAAAGGACCCAGAGGCCCTGTCCTGGGAGTGCCCTGCTCAGCCCACGCACCAGTTCTGTGTCCACTTGAGGGGAGGCCCTTCTGCTCCTTGAATGCTGGGCACGGTTTCCCAGGATGGCAGAGCACACACCATTGCTGGTTGCCTGCGGAGATCACAGTGGATGGTAAGTTAATTATCATATCAATTTTTAAAATATAATGGAACTCTTTCACTGTTTCACTCATAGAACTCCTTCCAGAGCTCCAAACCCATAAGATTCTTCTAATTAATGGCACACAATTATTTTATACTCAGAAATAAGAACCCAGGAATTCACAGGGTGGACCAGTGGGAAGTGCATTGGCACAGCGGTGCTTGGCTGGAGTCGTGATTTCTTTTCCTAAGGTTGGAACCAACTCTTCGCAGAGTCTTGGGGTGGGGCAAGACCCTTCGGTGCCATGACCTCAGAGCTGCTTATCTTTTTCAGAACTACAAAGCAGAGTGTCTCATGGCACAGAAATGAAACATACATGCAGTCCACACATATATGCATGACACACACACACTGTTATGGCTGAAGAGTCTTCCTGGAAATACACTTTCTGGAGTGTGTGCAACACTCATTTCTATTTTGTTCTGCTCTAATGTTAAATGCTGGTTGTTACCATCTCTATACCTACCGAGATCTACAGAGTCTGGACTGTCACATGGACACTTCCTCTCTTTCTGCGGGGCATTTTGGGGGCCAGCACCTGGTGAGGGGAAGAGGAGGTGCTCCTGGTCTGGCTGGGGTCCTCAGCTGGGGCTGGGGTGCTGCAGCTTGCACACCTTACAAACAGGACTCCCTGGACAAGTACACGGAGATGAGAGCAAGTGTGTACATGGCTGCAGGGCTCAGTTTCTCCTGCCACAATGAGGAGATGTCTCCTAGGAGTGGCTGAAACTGTGGCTATTTACACCCCTGTCCCCAGCAACCACTCCTAGGAGGTAGGAAACTCCCAGCTTGTTGAGCCTCAGCGATGCTGCCAGCGCCCCAGGGCCTCCATCTCTCTGCTCTGCCTCCTCACCAGGTAGGACACAATGCTCCCCTTAAGGACACATAGAGGTCAATGGACTTTCTAGCAGCTCCGGGGCTCATAGGTCTGATAGCTTGACCCTCAGGGCACAACGGTCCTTCCCTCTATGTACACTGTCAACCTTCCCTCCAAGCCTGCGGGCAGGAGTTTTGTCTGGTGTGTATGTTGGGGGGGTGGGTGGGAGCCTCTCACAAACCCAGCAAGGCCAGCATCTTGCTCTTGTCCATTCTGAGGTTGTTGGAGGGCTCTGGGCTTGCCAGGCAGTGATAATTGGGTGGAGACAGGCAGAGAGCAAAGTAAGTTTGGCCACAGTGTCTGCGGGACCACAGCCTCCCTCTCTGGGATTCTTCCAGCTTGGTTAGATCAGACATTGTGCAGCCTCTAGGAAGAGCTCCAGACTCGGGCTGGCTGACCTCAGGACCTGTCGTCACGTTGCCTGCACACATACGCACAGCAAGACAGACACACTTAGAAGCTCGGCCTGTCAGGGCTCTCAGGTCCCATGGTTGGTTGGTGGGGTCCCTGCCGGGAATGAGGGGCCATGCATGGCTCTGGGCCTCCAGACTCACTTGGCTATTGACACAGCACTCCACTCCCAGCTAAGGCCCCCAACCTGCCCCTCTCCAGGGCATGACCAGTCCCTGTGACAATCAGACCCCGCTTCCCCATGGGGCCCGTGCCCTTCCATTGCTTTAGAGGTGGGTTTTTGCCTGGTGGTCTCTGTCTTTTGTCTTCTGGGCTTGTTCTTTTCCCACTGATTGATCAACCCACAAACACATCCCCTGTCTCCCTCGACACCAACTTGCAGTGCTGTGGCGTCTCCCACATCTTTGCTGGAAATGTCCCAGCTCAGCCAGGCGCCCTTCTTCCTTCCTTCTAGCCTCTCGGTGGCTTCAGCCTCCTCTGTCCTCCTAGCTGGGAAGGGTTCCTCAGTCCTCCCAGCCACCACCCTGCAGCTGGCCTAGTGATGGGCAGGTCTGTGGTGAAGGTACACAGAACTCGTTCTCATTATTCCCTAAGTGGTGATAGCAGCTACTCATGCAGCATTTACCCTGTCGTAGGTGTCAGAAGTCACCTGGAGATGCTGTAAAGGAACGGGAGGTTCCCTGCAGACACCATTGTACATGAGGGCTTGCACACCCATGGATTCTGGTACCTGACAGGGGTCCAGGGACTTGTGCCCTGCAAATACTGAGAAAGGGCTCTGGGGTTTCCCGCTATGTAGCTGTTCGTCAGGGACACTGGCTGCCTCTGCCCTGCACACTGGCTGCCTCTGCCCTGCCCTCTCATGCTGAGCCTTCCTGGATTATCTTCTCATCTCTAGTTATTCTGTCCTTAGGTTTCCTCTCCCACTTTGGAGGACTCACAAAACCTCAGCCTTAATGGCAAATGACTCCACACCTTGGACCTCCCCACTGCCTTTTGTCCTCACCTGGTGTTAAATACCACTCCCACGCTGGTGAGCCCACAGAGCATCTTGGTCTCCTCCACCTCAGACCTGCCCCTTCAGAACAAATGGCAAAAACTTCCTACCTACTTCTAGGGCTTCAGCTGAAATCCTAGAGGCTGTCTGTATTTCTCTTTCTGTCACCCCATAGCTTATTACAAGTGTTGTGGGTACCAACTTCAACAGCTCTCCCTGATGCCCAACCTTTTTATATTTTTTATTTTAAGGTAGTCCTCACAAACTTTCTAAATTTCCATGGCTAGGCTGGAATACGGATGCTCCTGCCTCAGCCTCTCAGAGTGCTGGGATTACAGGTGTGCTCCGCCATGGCCAACTTCCCTGATTCCCCTTCTGCCCTTGATTTTAGCCAGAAGGCTGAGAAGTAATGGCCTGGTCACAATCATCTGCCACCCCATGTCTTAGTTATTTCCTCTTTGTGGGACAAAATACCCGACACCCACAAGTCAGAGGAGGAGAGGTTTATTTTAGCTCACAATTTGAAGAGGTTTCAGTCCTTAATTGACTGGTTCCAAAACAGGGCAAAATGGCAGAGGGGCTTCGCGGAGGATAAACAGTCCATGGCATGGCAGGCAGGAAGCAAGGCAGTGAGCCTCCCTTTCTCTTTTATTCCATCCAGGCTATGAGCCTATTGGTTGGTGTCACCCACCCCAAGTAGACCTTCTCATTATCCACACACAGAACTATGCTAAACCCATTAGTGAGGAAATTTAGTTATCACACTGGTTAATCCATATTCACACATCCTAGATCCAGCTACCTCCCAAAAATCTCACCTATGAGTGCATGAGGATTTGGGGGGATATATAGATACAAGTCATAACACCGACTTGTTCTGACTGCCATTGTTGGAAAAGCATTACCTTTGGCTCTCACTAACTATGGGATGGTAAAAGCAGCCAGAAAGGGCTTGGAAAAGTATGAATATCATGACTTTATGACCTTACACCCATGCCTAGGAGCTCTCAATGATTGTCTTAAAAGAACACGTGCACATATTTCATACGAGTTACAAAGGAGCATGAAGGATCTATTTCAAAAACGGGAGAAAAGACAAACCTTTCCTGAAGCCACGACACTGGCATAGTAATTAACGATTGTGTGCTGAAAGTTGTGTGTTTCACAATTCCTGTGTTGAAGTGTGACAGGGTGATGGAATTAGGAGTCGGGGCTCAGACAGGGAATTCAGGATTCAGGAGCCTCATAGGTAGGACTGGCACTCTGGGAAGACGCTTTGGAAACTGTCATGTGACATCCACGAAGCAGGGAGCAGGCACCTCAGACACCTGGGGCAAGGATAAGCGATCCAGCCTCCACAGCTCCTGCACGAAACACTCGGCCACGGCATTTTTGTGAGAAGAACCAGAATGAAAAAGACACTCATATTGTGTGAACAGTTCAGGTTGTGGGGTCAGGCCGAGGTAGAAGCATGTAGGGGGACCATCGACAAAGATGGACAGAAGAGAGCGTTCTGATCCCCGCTCTGCCGGCGAGGAGGGGAGGTGACGGGGTCTTGGTGACCCTCACCTGGAGGTGATACACTGAGACGCAACAGCTCATTGACTGCCTGGCCTGCAGTTCTGAGGTGATGAAGTTCTGAGGTGCCATGTGTCTGCTGCCTGTGGAGTCTGACACGGAGTAAGCTGGCTACTTGGGCAGCCTAGGAGGCACTGTCCCTCACGTAGGGGGTAGGAAAAGCAGGGGTGCACCCTGCAGTGGGGCCATCCTCATGCGGAAAGTGTTCTTGCTTGGGACCCCACATGGGTGCGCCCTCTGGTGGTTTGAGGTCAGGGTCAGTTAGAAGCGGGTGTGACCTTTCCAGTCCTGACAGAGAGGACTGTGAAGCTGGAAGACTGTGCCATGTACTTCCTGCAGAGCTGGAGATGGCGCTGCCTCTGTGTGGAGCTTGTGCTATTACTGATGGTTTCTTGGGTCTCAAGGGACATCTGAGACCTCACTGTTTTCTCCCTGGTCTCCAGCTTTTGGCTCCAGGACCTTCGGCGCCTTGCACCCTCCTGGCTCCTTCTAGGCTACCTAAGGGGAGGCACTGAAGACCTGTGCCTGAAAACCGCCTGTGGCTCTTGTGGTCCGGGCCAGGCAGGGGTCAAGGGGGCCTGTGCCCTGCGTAAGTTCAAAGGCTCAGCTTGCATTCAGGTAGCTCCGTGCCTGGGAAATAGAGTCGTCACCCTCCTCCGGAACCAGCTGCCTGGTGCTGTCTCTGGATTGCATTATTAACAAAAACAACAGGCTTTATTTTTCCCCAGGAATGGTAGCGTTAATAGGCAGAGCTGAAGGGTGTGATTGGGTCCGCACCTCACAGCCTGAGGAAAATGAGTCTCCTCTGTTCAGATGCTCCGAGTGTCCCCTGGACATGCCCAAGGCTGTTCTGTCTGGCTTTCGTGGTGAGTGATGTTATCTGGATCCCGGCGAGAGAAGGAGATGGCACCGGAGGTTAAAAGGAGCGAAGGGGGGAAATTGATTTTTCCATCGAAAATGTCATTGTTGCATTGATAGCAGACTGCTCTAAGACTGTCAAGCACTCCGTGTGCCTGTCCCCTGCAGTCCACCCAATTCCTTTAGCTTTTCTCCCTTCTTAATGAAAAGATCAGGATTAATAGGCAGCGAAACAAATTTTTATGAAATTGGGTTTTCTGTAGCTACAAATGGATAGTTGATGCAGTTTATCATTATGGTCTTGGCAGAAGCAAATCATGAAGGAAATAAAAGCCATGGTTGGAAAGCAAAGCAGATGGTGGGATCAGCAGGCCCATCCAAGTCCTGGGTGCCTTGGTCCTCAGGAGGTGGCGAGAGATTTTCCCATGATCCTCCAGGTGGAGGCTGTCCCCTCTTGGGAAAGAGAATCCTACAGACAGAGTGACATTTCTGGGGTTGCTGGGGTAGCATCAGGTCCAGGATGTGTTGGAGCCATGTTTCCACAGCAGGAACTTCGTTTTCATTGAGAAGATGGTAGAGATCGTGGGGCCAAGGTATCCTTCCTTGGTCCCGGGAATGGGAGCCAGGCACCTTCAGCTTCAGAGTCTGTGTGTCTCCACTTGCCTGGGCAGCTTGCAGAGAGATGCCTGGATGGGCTTCACACTTGCTGTTCTTGCCGTTCCTGACATTGCAATGTATGCACAAAGGTGAGTAGCTTGGACATTGGGCCGCCTTGTCCCTCAGATAGCTGACGATCAGAGCCCCTGGTTTCTGCACTCGGACTGTGTCCTGAGCACCCAGGTCGGGGTTGTAAGAAGGTGCACTTTCTTGTCCCAGCCCCATCTTCACTTGGATGTGTTTTAAGGCAGTGCAATAAAAGCCTCTGTCAGGAGTACTTACTTCCTCCCCAACGTGATAGCCAGCTCTTATTTTTTTCTGAAATGTGCATTACCCTTACCAACAGTACCCCTGAGTTGTCTCTAATAGAGACCATTTATTGAAAATATTTTTGTCCTGAATCTACTACTACATCTGCAAGGGACTGTGTTCTTGTTTCCCCCAAACTGTATGGAGACTCCCCACTCCTGGGGCGATGGTGCTGCTACAGGAGGCCCAGCCTTGGGGTGGCTTTCAGGCCCTAGGGTGCAGACTTGTCACAGGATTAGTGTCCTTCGAAGAGTCCCAGACAGACCCTGTCACCCCTCCCCCACATGAGGATGCAGAGAGAGTGTCCCTGACCAGAATGTGGGTTGCTTAGCCTGCTCCATGGCTGTAACAGATACCACAGGCTGGGAGATTTATAAAGAAAAGAGATTTGTCCAGTTCACAGTCTGGGAACTGGGGAGTACCACCATGCTCAGGAGGCATCTGGGCAGAAGGCAGGGGCCGTGGACACATTCTAGAATACACCGCCTCTGACAGTGACACTCACTTACTCACAAAGGCACGGCCTCCTCACGTGAGTACCCCAGAGGTCTCCTCCACACTGCTGCATTGGAGGTCAAGCCCCAGCACGGGCCACCGAATCTGTGGGGACCTGGGTGTTGGAGTTCCACTCCAGACCTGGGGGTGATCGATTTCTGTTGTTTGTGAGCCATTCGGTCCACAGCAGTCTATTGTAGCAGCTTGGTCAGAATAAGACAGGCTTGGTGTTGCAGGCTCAGGGTGCGATGTGCATGAATGGAGTGCTTTAGAAAGACTTTATGCACACTGTGGACTCCGGGTGATGGAGACTCATCTGCACGAGTGGCTGGAGCAGACTCATCACTGCTGGGGGTCATGAGTTTCTGCAGGGGGACGAGAGGGATATGGGAACTCCACACTTTCCAATCACTCTTGTGAACCTAATACTGCTCTAAAAAATAAGACCTATTAAAACATGAGTGACCACCACCCTGAGAGAAGAGTCCGCCCTCCGTCAGGCCTGGGCTCAGTCTTGGGCTGCTGAGCCTGCCTTGTGTCCCCCTCTGCTTTCCTTTCAGGTCTGCTCCCTGCCACTGAACTTCAGATTTCTCCATCATATGTCAAAACGAGAGCAGCCTCCGCTTCCGGAATGCTGATCGCCGCTAGCTCTGGACTTCACAGGCACCTGCCTTTCGTCTGGACCAGAAGAAAGGCGGCTCTGATCTCCATATTGCACACTTTTATTTACCTTATCTGTAATATAATTAATAGATGACTGCTCACAGATCAAGGCCCTTTCAAAGGGAATGAGGCAGACTCATGTGAAACTGGCTCTTTTGAATCAGTCCAAGGCCCCTATCAAAGTCAGTGTGATAATTTCATGTAAATCCTGGTGTTCTGAATCGGTATCTTTTAACCTGTACGTACCATTCTTAACACACCGCAGTTCAAAGGCAGTGAAGGCTGGTCTCATTCTCATTTCTATTACAGAATTACATTATAACTGGACGGCAGCGCAGCATCACACAGGTTTCTTAAAATTAATATGGAGGCTGGTTACAAAGATGTCTCAGGGGTCGCACGCCATCCTGCAAAAGGGCTGTGCTGGGAACCCCGCTGGCCCTTTGGAACTGGGTCTCAGGCGGTCAGGACGCCACCCGGGTGTTTGGACTCGGAAAACACTTGGGAGGGTGGGATCGGGGGCTTCACCGATGCCTCCGTTCACACTCTTCCCCTTTGTTTGGTTTGGGCAAATAAAATGGTTTCACAGATGTTGGCTTCATAAGCACCACTGTTCCTCTCGTGGGTCCATCTCTGGGCTCGGCTGATCACACATACTCACCAGTGTCACTGCGAGTCGCAGGGACCTCTGTCCTGAAGCCCCTCTGCCCTGAGCCACTCCTGCCAAGGAGGGGAAGCTGGGAGACAAGCCCGGGGCTGCCAGTTCCCCCTCCAAGCCTTGTGCCTGACACCAGCAGGGTGAGCTTGGAAGGGAGGGTCCGCTGCTTCTGCTCTTAAATCAGTACAGGTTTGTGACACACGCTAGTTACATCCCTTTTAGGGGGTTGTGCATCTATGTATCGTATCTTGATCACTTTCTGTCCCTTTATCCCTCCATCCCCTTCCCATCTCCCAAAAGTCGGCCTCCTTGTTTCCTACCGTTTCTCCTTCATTTTACTCCTTATTTATACTTCAGGTTTTCGTATAAGAGAAATCACGTGATGTTTAACTTTTTGTGTCTGACATTATGGAAATCAGTATGGAGATTCCTCAAAAAACTAAAACTAGAAATTCCACTGACCGACCTGTACTCTCGCGGGCATCTTCCTACAGGTGTCAAGGCCGTCCTATTACATGACTGCGGCCATAGCTGCACCACGTTACAGCAGCCCTGCTCACAGTAGCTCAGTGCTGCGAGCTGCTGGATCGGTCATCAGATACATGGAGGAAGAAACATGGTATAGCCTCACAGAGGAGCATTGCCCAGCCACAAAGAATTAAATGGTGCTATCTGTATGAAAACTGATGGCCCCGGAGACTGTAATGCTAAGAGGGTTGACTTCTGGAGAGCTCCTCAGTCCCTGCCAGTGCTTGTGCTCCCTGGCTGGGCTCTCATATGTCCCCTGGTGACCCCCAGATGGGTGGTGCTCTTGCCTATTCCCTGGGGCTGGGGTGCAGTTCCGGACCTGTGCCTGTCTTGCTGGGTGCCACAAACCCTCACCTTGGACCAGGGGCTGGAACCACACATGTCCTTTGGCCCCTGGCTCCAGAGGCCACAGGCCCGCACTGAAGGCTCCCTTCAGGGCTGCAGGGAGGGTCCTCCTGAGCCTCCTCCGCCTCTCTCTGGGGCCGCTTCCCGCCAGTCCCTGCCTTCCCTCCACATCGCTACTCTGCTGTGTCCTGGGCACCAGCTACTTCCTGCTCCTTCAGAACAGCCTTTCCAGTCTGCAGTGCAGAGTCCCCGCCTCACAGTGTGGTTCACTGATCAGCTGAGACCCTGGCCATGTTACTAGTCTTCAACTCTAAGGCTCCTTCGAAGGGCCTGCAAGGGTCCTTTTCCCAAACACAATCATGGTTTCAGGTCCTGAGATGAGGAGGGGTCTTCCTGGGGACACTGTGCTACCCAGGACACTTGGTAGTCCTGACGGCTACCCTGAAGCTATCATGGCCACAATGCGGGTGTTGTTTCCCTGCTGCTCCATTAGACAGATGGGCACCCCTCCATCTGTCCCCATCGACTCCATGGTGCTATGGTATTAACGCGAGGTGCTGGCAGCCAGCCCCTGAGCTGGGGACATGGCTGGAAGCAGAGAGTTGGTGTTCAGTCGTAGCCTTGGTGGAGTCACCATGCTCCTGACCTGGTCCCAGGTCTTCCCCCTTGTCCAAATTCTCCCCGGGGTTTGGGGTGGATTTTGGGCAGGTCTGGAGCCTGCCTTCCCTCCCATCATTTCCCTTCTTTGGGCTGCCTGCCGACCCCAGGGCGCTCACCAGCCCTGCAGGTGAGTGATGGTCACATGCCCATGCCACCTTTCACAGAGGTCCTGCCGACCACTGCCCGGGCTGCTTCGCAGGTCACTGCATTCCACAAAGGTGTGAAGCACCAATCGGGATCCCTAGTTCTGTTTCTTTTTTTTTTTTTTTTTTT
>PVJO010017556.1:0-38894 GCA_004026905.1 Hystrix cristata | reverse complement strand
TATCCTTCTGAATAACAGCTGGGTCACAGAAGAAGTTAAAGAAGAAATTAAGCAATTTATACAGATAAATGATAATGACAATACAACATACCGGAACTTATGGGATACAATGAAAGCAGTGCTATGGGGGAAGTTTATCGCATTGAGCTCCCACATCAAGAAGACAGAGCGAGCTCAAATAAACAACTTAATGTTGAACTTCAAGCAACTAGAAAAAGAAGAACAAAACATTGGGGACATTTTTTAAAAAGATACAGAACCCTCTGTAAAGGCACAAATATGACCATGATCTATTCCAACATAGAATGATTCATTTAAAACTGCTAATCAAATAAAGCATTAAAAGAAACTAATGCAATAGAGCTGACTGCTTCTAAAGAAAAAAAAAAAAGAGCCCTAGTAGATATGAAAATTGTAGCAATTTCAATGATTTTTTGTAAATACCTGCTGTGTTACAGTGCTGAGAAAGGCATTATGGAAGTAAAGAAGTAGCAACCAATTAAATTTTATAACACCTGAGAGCCAGTGAGAGGCAAAACTCAGCCTATTCATGTTGACAAATGTTGTCATTTACCTAAATTCTACTTTTTCATCCTTCCTGTACTTTTCAATAAGACAGTGATCTTGGAAAGCGGTCTTTGTTTAAATGCATGTGCTCCGAAACCAGGTCCACTGGATGTGGATCTTGCTCCTGAACTTTATAGCTGTGTGGTCTTGGAGGGGAACCAAAGCTTCCTCAGGCTTCATCTTTCTCAACTGAAAGTGGGTATTACTAGTATTTTCATCTTTGCACAATGTCATAAAAATACAAAAGAATTTAGCTCATTTGCTAAATGACCACTTAACACATGTGAGACCAATAAATGAATTCTAGCCTTGAGAAGTTTATTTCACTTTTCATCTCTTTTAGCTATTGTGTTGTTTCTTTAGAAATAAACTTGGCCATCTATTCAGCCACTAAGCTGAACCAATATTCACACCCTAATACAAGCCCTTTCTTTTACATGTTTTTGATTATTTTGCTTCCTTTGGTTTTGGCCCTAGTTATTAGATTAGCCTATTCTTGCTTCCAATTCTAATCTGAAATGGGTCCTTTTACTAAATTCAACAAAATCATTACTTATTTTTATTTTTTCATTATTTCTTTTTAAAAGAATTCTATGAACACAACTTCCCTTAGCAAACTTTCATCTATAAGAGAGAGTCACAACTGGATAGAGCTTTAGGGTGGATTGGTGATGAGTGAGACAGGGTTGGCATTGCAGGTATAACCATTACTGACATGTATGACATAGTTCAGGCCCTCCATGTTCTAGGACATGGTGGTACTGTACTTCTCTACTCTGTGGTTGTTGTTGTTACTTTTGGTGATGCTGGGTTCCACAGCCTTTTACACATTAAGTATAAACTCTACCACTGAGCTACATCCCAGCCCCCTTCCCTGTTTTGACTCTGAGAACGAGACTGTACTTATATATAAATTAGGTATAGTGCTATACTTCCCTGTCCTGTTTTCAAACTAGGTATGGTCATGTAGCTTGTTTTGGACGATAAATATTACATGAACAAAAATGACTTACATTACTTCTGGGAAGAAGTTTTAAGAATCAGTAAATGATTCACCACAGTCTCTCTTGTCTGCTGACATAGCCTGACATATCCTCTAGCAACATTCCAGACAATATTTTCTCTTGTAAGTAGGTCCTAGCTTGAAAATAACATGGAGCAAAGAGCCAAAATCAATATGCTGCATGGGTGAAAAACAGACTTTTTACATTAAATTGTAAGCTTTGAGGATTATGTTTTCCTATTTCACCCATCTTGGCTAAAATAAAAGCATTGTGATTAAGAGCACACCTGTTTAAAATCTAGCTTTCTACTCATCATATATTCACCTTTAGGGGACAAATTCACCCTCATTTTAGAAGACTCAAAGTTATTACCGCTGTCTCTCAACTTTCTAATTCTAGCAAAATAGGAGTGATCCTAGTACTTAATAAAATGGCATTATAGTAACGCATGATAGTATGACTAGTGCATAGTATGTACTATATGCTAGGAGCTAACAGAAACCAAAAAGAAAATATTCCTGATGTTAAGGGACTTAAAGTATGGAAGGGGAAATAAATAAAAATAGTGTAACTTGCAATGATAGTAGAGGAAAGACAGTTCAAGCAAAATAACGTGAAATTTTAGAGAAGTGAAATCTTTTTATTTTTTGTATGAGAAGCTGAATATACAGTGGATAGCATGCTATTTTCATTGACCCTTAAAAAATGAAGAAGGTTGAAAAGTAAAGAGGAAAGCGATTAGGGGTAAGGGTCCTGAGACCATTTCAGATGATGAATTCTGAGCTGTAATTACCGTGTGTGTTTGCACAATATCTCTGGCCGAGTATGGACTTGGCTTTGTAATGTGCAATTCTCTGTCCACATGTCAGACTTCTTTTTCGGATGGGGTCAAGGTGAGGCCAAGGGCCACACGTGACTTTTAAAAGTGTACCATCTCCTAATATAGTGTAATATGAGAAGGGAGCACTTATAGGCTCTGTTGGAGAATACAAGCATAAAAATCTCTTACTCTCCTTCTGGATTAGAGCTCACAGGAACCTTTCAGAAGTTTTATACATCTTCCTGAGTTTAAAACCTGAGCACACGGCCCTGCTTCCACAGGTGCACATGTATGACCATAATTGAATTCTGTATAGACTCTGAGTCTTTTAAAAGAGCTCAATTCACAGTCTTGGAACATCCGTGCAAATATGCAATTGCACATCACTTTGGAGGGAATCAAATTTATGGATTTAAACCAACCTCAAGACATTATGCAAATCTCTAATTCAACATCTACTATCAGGAGTATTTTATTCCTAGAGTTAGCATCATTTTTTCAAATAAGCAGTAGTTTGTTTTCTTTTTTTTTTTCCCCCTTAACAAATAGGCCACAATGTAAGGGGCAGGGGTAGTGGTGTCAGAGTTGGGCCTGAAGTGTTAGGGGCACCTTTTGATAACACTTCTACTGGAAACGAGAAAAGAAAGGCAAGGGAATATTAAAGACAGGATGTGGGAGCCACGAAAACAATGATTCACCTATTGGCGTAAGGGCTAGCTAAACTATAGGGATCAGCAATCAGTGGGAATAGGTTTAAAGCATAATCTAAAAGGCCCAACACATTGTGGGGTGGAAAATGTTTTTAGTAAACTGCATGTGCAAACTCTTTGAAGGTAAGAATCATGCTTTGTCCCTCTCGCTGTCGCTGGCAGCACACCTAGAACATGCCAAGCAATAAACGTTTGCTAAATGTTCAAATGCTCAAGCATGTAAACGAACACTGTTTACCATATAAAATATAAAACTGTAGATGCAAAGTGTTTTAAACAGGTTTTTGTGTTTGTTTTTACAGCCAGAAAAGTTTCCTGACTGAATGTCTAACAATTCAAGGATGCTCACTTCAAGGCACATTCATATTTTGATCACATCTAAGACAATCCTGAACTTTAGTTTCTTAGGTAATGATGACTAGGACAAACAAACATAAAAGGAATGTGTATATTCACTAAAACTTTTATGTCATTAAACTGGGTATCCTGCAATCTGGATTTTCCTGCCTTAGAACACACACACACAAACAGACTTCTTAGTATTTCTGATTGGAGTTTAAAAGAATGGAAAATCTAGGTGACAGCATCCTTAATTTTCTCTTTTCCTCAGCACCAAGAAAACTGGTTTCCTGCTTAGCCTATTTTCACTGTCTTTGGGGGTGGGGGATGGTACTTACAATGGTGCTCCCCACACTGGCTTCATAAACACCCTAATTGGGCTGAATGTGTTCTGAATGCACCTACGTTTGGCTATCTTTGAAGAGAAGCGAAAAACATTGAGAAGAAAAAGCTTTGAAAACCTGGCTCAAAGAGAAAGGCATTCAGTACAGATTTAAACATTCTAATAATCAGTTTATTTCCCTTCTGCTGATTGCCCTGGAAAGAAATAAAATCAAGAAACACACAAACAAAACCATTGATTAGCTCTTCTCCGCCCCCAGTCCCAACTGCTGCTCACTTGGTAAGAAAAAGAAAATCACAACGTGCAACTCTGAATCTCACTCATTAGAATGCGCGGCCCTTCCTGGCAGGAGGCTATTTACACCACAGGCCTGTCCATCAAAGTGAGCCGCAATCAGAGGACGGTGGCAAAGTCTTCAACAGTGATCTATAATGCATTATACCTATACAGGTATCAAATGAGATAATAGATATAAACAGGCTTGGAAACGGTAATGCAGTACCAAGTGAACCTTATTCCTGTTAGTAGTTCTTCACAAGTTAAAGGTATTGCTGTCATTGTTATATAGGGTGACTCTGTTCCGAAGTGGGTGATCCATGACATAAGCGAGGTTGGTGTAAAGACATCCTCACTCATTTGCTTTACTGTAACACACTGAAGAAATCAGCCAATCTTGTCCCCTATCAAATAATCAAGTAAAGTGGGACAATTAAGAAAGGATGACATCTCAAAAGTCTAGACTATGTTACCATTGTGAGCACCATCGACAGAAGGATACCGGTGGTAGCTATGGTGGGCAGCAGCAGCATGTTGGCTGAGCACTTTCTATGCGTTGGCTTTGTTCTAGCCACCTGACAGAAGAGGAAGCTGGAGCCAAAAAGCATAAGTCCATAAGGGTAAAATTCCAATGCCTAATAACTGCTGAAGCCAGAACCGGAACCTTGGGGGCCTAACTGCTATCTCTGGCTTGTCATGAAGAATTAGCGAGAAGCTTTGCAGTGAATACCAAAACACACTGTGTGACTTCAAAGATGTTTCTTCTTTGCCTAGCTAGCAACTGGCAGAGAGGTTTCCTAACTGGAGTGGCTGGTTGAAAATGTCTAAAAGAAGGAAAGGGAGAAAAAAAAAAAACCTTACCAATGTAATTAGAAGTGAAATTGTGAAGTCACAACTGATAGCATCAAAACTCAGAGAATCATAAGACACTATTTGAAAACTTACATTCCAATACATTGGAGAACATAGAAAAAAATGCAGAAATTCCTAGACACATACAAATTACCAAAATTGAACCAAGAAGATATTAAAAAAAAAAAAAAAAAAACTCTGAATAGACCAATAGCAGACAATGAAATAGAGGCAGTAGTAGAAAAACCTATAATTAAGAAAGGCCCAGGACATGATGGAGTCACTGCAGAATTCTACCAGAACTTCAGAAAAGATGTAATACCAATACACTTCAGACTCTTTCACGAAACCGAAATGGAAAGAACACTACAAAACTCATTCCTGGAGGCTAGTATTACCACATAGTTAACTGATAGTGTCAACTTGAATAAGAAATGCTCAACTAAATTGGATCAGCATAATTCGGAGCATGGCTGAGGGGATTCACTGAAGACAGAAGGCCCATTCTGGCACAGCTCATCGCCTGAACGGTATAAAGAGGAAACAAAGAAGAAAGGCTTGCTTCTGTTTCTTCAGAAGAGTTCCAGTCTTCACCTTTACCTGGGATGTCATCTCCTGGCTACCATCGTGGACTCTTCAGCCTCCATCACAGCCCCTTTGGCCCATGTGTGCCCCTTCTGTTGCTGGATACAGACTCACATGGGACACTACAGTGAGTTCCAGGCCTTTGACTGGATCCTTCAGGTCTCCAGTACACTGATGGCTCTTTTGCACTCTTCCGCACCTGACTCTGTGGGCAGCCATTGTAAGCCAATCATGTAAATTCTCATATATTTGTGTATCTTGCATTAAATCTGTTTCTTTAGTAAGCACAGACTGATAAACCATGGTACCAAAACTGGAAAAGGATTTAACAAAAATAAGACTACAGGACAATCCACTTAATGAACAGAGACGCAAATATGCTCAACCAAAAATTGGCAAACAAAATGAAACAGATCATTAAAAAGATCATACATCATGACCAAGTTGACTTCATCCCAGGGATACTAGGATGGTTCAACGTAGCTCAATCAATAAATGTAATACATCACAAAAACAGAAGGACAAAAATCACATGATCATCTCAATAGACACAGAAAAAAACTTTGACAATATTTGACATCCGTTCATGGTTACAAAAAAAAAAAATAACCCTGATAAAAATTGGTATGAAAGACCTTATCTTAAACTAATAAAAGCCATTCATGACAGGCACAAAACTGACATTATAATAAATGGAGAAAAACTGAAAGCATTTCCTCTAAAATCAGGAACAAGAAAAGGGATCCACTCTCACCACCCCTGTTAATGTACTACAGTACTGGAAAATTTAGCCAAAGCAATCAAGCAAGAGAAAGAAATAATAGGGACACATATAGGACAGAAAGAAGTCCAGCTATCCTTACTCACAATGACATTGTCCTTTACAGAGTGACAAAAAACTCCAATAAAAGACTTGCAGAAGTGAAATCAATAGCATACCTATAATCCAACAATGAACCTACTGAGAAAGAAATGGAAGTATGGTAAACATGTACTAATAAAAACTTATAAAAAAAATAAGGAAAACACAAAACGATTCCATTCGCAATAGTTTAAAAAAATTATAAACACTTAGCAATCAACTTAAACGTGGATGTGAAAAACCTCTATAATGAAAACCACATTGCTCTTGTAAAAATGATTGAAGAAGACATCAGAAAATGGAAGGACATACACTGTTCCTTGATAGGCAGAACCAATACTGTCAATATGGCCATATTACCAAAAATGATATACAGATTTAAAGCAAATCCAATCAAGACACAAACAGCATTCCTCACTAAACTACCAAAAATAAAAATAAATAAATAAATAAAATGTATATGGAACCAGAACAGAATGAGAATAGCAAAAGAAACCCTGTGCTACAAAAGCAAAACAGGAGGCATCACAATCTCAGATTTCATATTATATTACAAGCTACAGTCATAAAAACAGCATGGTATTAGCACAGAAACAGGTTGATTAATGGAATAGAACAGAACCATTCCAGGCACCTTCAACCATCTAATCTTTACAAAGGCGCCAAAAACACAAGCTGGAGAAAAGATAGTGTCATTAACAAATGGTGCTGGGAAAACTGGTTAATCACATGCAGAAGAATGAATCTAAATCTGTAACTCTCAACTTGCATTAAAATCAAATCAAAATGGATCAAAGACATACATATATACATATGTGTGTGTGTGTGTGTGTGTCTATAAGCACTAAATCTGCTGGAATAAAACTTGGTGAAACTCTTGAAGACACAGACATAGTCAAGGATCTTCTGAACAGAACTCCAGTTGCACAAGAAATAACATCAACAATCAGCAAATGGAGTTATATCAAATTAAAAACCTTCTGCACAGTAAAAGAAACAACCAACAGAGTGAACAGATGATGTACAAAATAGGGGAAAAAAAAACTCACCAGATACTCTTTAGACAGAGGACTAATGTCTAGAATACATAAAGAAGTCAAAAAAATTAAACTCCCCCCAAAATAAAAGACACAGTCAAAAATGGGTAATTGAAATTAATATACACTTCACAAAACAAGAAATACAAAGAGCCAATGGGTACACGGAAAAGTGACTGGCACCTTTGGCCACTAAAGAAAAGCAATGGGGAACTACTCTGCCATAAAGATAAATTGAGTCATTTGTAGGAAAGTAGATGTACCTTGAGACCATAATGTTAAATGAAATACATCAAATACACAAGCTTAAATATAGCATGAGTTTTTTATATGAAAAACCCAAATATAAATAAAGAGCAACATAATAATAGCCTGTATTTTAGTGTAGTCTGAGTAATGGCTCTGAAATTTGTGATTCTCAGGAAACTCCTCTGCCTGTAGCAAACCAGGGCAGCTGGTCATCTGATTTCTCAGTGAAAATATTATAAATGGGAAAGAAAGAGTCCTTTAAGTAGGAGAAAAGGATTTGTTGCTTAGTATTTAAAAGCAAATTCAATTCCAAGCTTACAAAATGACTTCAGTGGCCTGAGAGAACTGACGTGCTGGAAATATAAGTAATTGTATTCTTCACAGCACAACACAGTAGTCACCACGGAAAATGGCAGCTGTACTCAATTAAAGGTAACTGCTAAAACCAAGGGCTAGCTATTCTCAAACTAGCCAACTCAAGTTTCAGATGTCAATGGAGAAATACGTTACCCCGGTCCTCCCTCTTACCACCAAGATTCTCTCCAGCTACCCTAGAATAGAACATCAGAGTGCCTGATACACAACTCACTATCTCGAAGGACAGGGCACAGGTCAGGACCCGCTCAAGGCCTGCGTGATACTTTAATTCACACCAAGGATGGAGCACAGAGAAGAAACATGTACTGCTACTGCCCATGAAATATTCTACTAACAGCTGTAAGAACAATAACTGCTTACATCATTGTACTCAATGATTAATTCAAATCACTAAGTCATATCGTTCTAAAAATCAATTTGTCATTTCCTATAGCTGCTTTAAATTTGTTTAATACTTACCTCTTTGCAGTCATCGAAATCTATCAGGTATATATCCCTCTTTCCCTTTCCCCTTACCAGTCCTCTGTTTAGGCTACGTATGTGAACTTCATTTAACTGCGGTGGGTCAAAGACCTTCATTCAGTATATCTCCTTGAACACTGTTTTGCACATTTATATTTATTTTCTTAATTAAAAAATATTGAACCAAAATTATTTTTAAATGGGATGGTTTTAAGGGGAGAAGTTTTGTTTACTCCTTTATTACTCAAAATTTTGCTACCTTCACCTTGGTGTGCATCTTCCTAGACATTTTAGGCACATACAAACTAATGATGATTTTACATATATAAATTAATTTTCTAACAGGATTGTCTTTTCATCTCAGTACACCGAGATCTCCCTAGTGATATGGGAGGGAGGATACTCAAGATTGAAACAAAGTCTACACAGTGAGCTCTTAATTTTATCAAAAGTTCTCACTAAGTTGCCCAGGCTGGGCTTACACTTGTAATACTCTTGCCTCGGCCTTGCAGAGTGCACTGTAAATTTTTAATTGTTGTATTATACTCCACAGTACACAACTAATAGTCCAAGTCTTTATCAATTGAAATAGTGGTTATTTCCAATTTATCACTAACTCAATAAAATTTCTAGTAAGTTTAATGTGCATTATGCTTTTTTCAGTTCTGAGCATCTTTACAGTATAGAGATACTGATATAATCAACATTTCTTGCCAAGTCTGGCTTCTCAATGAGTTCTAATGAATAGGTATAACTAAGTTGTTTTGGTCTTTGTTTTTGCTTTAGGAAACCCAATATAAAAAAAAAAAGCATAAAGAATTCTGCCTTAACGAACACTCTGTCACAAAGAAAAATGTTAATAATACCCCTGGAGCAACTAATTGAATAACTATGATATGAGTCACATATCACATTTAAAGTTAAATTTACTCCTCCATTTTTGCTCCCCAAACCCCAGATTCATAACACATCCTGAATTTTTATACAGAAAAGTCAGAATGTACTGACATCTGCCTTCCAAAATATGGTGCATGGAGGAGTTTAGTAAAACAACTGCTGTTTTTGAAATGAAAACAATTTTTCCAAGTCTGCATTTTACCACTTGCTGGTGGAACGATAAGCAAAATGTAAACTTGGAAAAAAGGATAAATGCTTAAGACAGCAAACTTAGAGAAATCCCCAAAATGACAATAAAATCCCAGAATGTGATTAGATAACCAGCTGTAGAAGGGCGTTTAGTACAGTAAAGGCCATTTCTCTCCTAGATAGGACTTATCCTTGAGGCATTTACAATGCCCAGATCACACATTTGGCAATAAATGTCTATAATGCTTGCCTGCAGAACACAGATACAAAATGCTAAATCCCATGAGATAGTGTATGGCTATTTAGTATTTTGAAAGGTCGTTTTCTCAACAAGCATGCTAAAGCTACTACTGCTAAGATTCATTAAGTCACTGCTGTCTGCTGAAGGTTTATCAGTCCAAGAAAAATCCTTCAAAAACATTAGACAGTGTGCAAATATACAGTTGTGAACGGTGCACAACACGCTTCTCTGCTTTTGCAGTGCATATAACGAGCAATTTTTTCCTTGACATAAGCTTATTCTGCAGGTGTTTTAGTTTATGCAAACATGTTTGTGAAGTCTAACTAGACACAGAAGATGCCAAATATCAATTTTCTGTTTAGAATTTGAATACTTCGTTATAATTTTGTTACCTTGTTGAAGTTTAGGAACTGACAGATTATTTATTGACCATCCATTATTAACAACTGAGAATACTTCCTGGCACACACACATACTGGGTGTTCAAGAATAATTGCTGAAACATCAAAGACGTATTCAGATGATGTATCAGAAAAACATTTGTCTACCTCTTTCTCTGCTCACAATCAGCAGTCTCATTTGGAACTATATGCCACTATCACTAGATCTAGCGTATGTAAACATATCGCCATGTTGGGCATGTGTCCACTGGTCTGAGGGAGGTGAGCATAGGGCAGGAAGTGGAGACTATCTCTGTATTTCTTTTAGGTTACAAGATATTGATGAGTTTAAAAAATGATTTGCCAGTCTTGGAAGAACTGGTAAAACTGTAAACTATTTTTACAATAACTCCTCTGAGAAACAGTGTTTCTCTATTTATACACTAAAATATCTAGGAACACGTAAAAGTCAGAATTACTCAAAGTCATAAACATCTAAAATATACAATACAAAATACACTACAAGAATGGTCTTTAATTAAAATTACGGACTGAAGTAGTTGTTCCTACTTCTCTCAGAGTTTAGACAATTAATGGTTTTTATTTACATTGCATATATGAGAATTTCTTATGTATGTTCGCAGGTATAGGATAAACCACAAGCACCGGCTTTCAGAGTCAAACTTGAATTTGAGCTGAATTTCTCTTTTAGCTCAGGTGCTCACTAATTATGTGAGCTCCAGTTCCTTCATTTCTAAAATACGCACATCACCAGCTACCACACGAAGCTGTTGTGGATTAGAGATCAAATGCTTGGCTGCATATTACCAATACAGTATCCACAGAACCGACAATAGTCTATTATTTAACTAAAAAAACTGGAATGAGTAAAGAATTATGACGTGTTATGCACATATAGCAACTCTCCATAAAGAACACAATCACGTATGGCAAATATGTACTAATAAAATAAAATTTAAAAATAAAAATGAAGACAAAAGGCTATATGTCTATTCATCTGTCTTTCTCTTTCAAAAGAAATGTACAAATCTTATGATCTTGAAGCCAAGAAAGTCTTTCTAATTATAGCTCAAATCCATAAGGATAAATTTGATGCATCATAATTTAAAGTATTTTTGCATAGCAAAATGAATCATAAGCAAAATTGAAAGACCAATGAAAAACTCTTGAAAATAAGTTTATATCACATATTGCTAAGAACTACTTGCCAAAATATGTAAAGAGTTCTCTGAAATAAGGAAAATAGGCAAATAGCCCAACAGGAAAACAGACAGAGCTTATGAGCCAACAGAAACCAGATAGAGTTTAAGCACATAAAAGATAAATAACTTCACTCGTGATAAGAAAAAATGCAGGGGGCTGGGGATTTAGCTGAAGTGGTAGAGCACTTCCCTGCAAGTGAAAGGCCCTGAGTTTGATCCCCAGCACCCAACCCCCAAAAACAGAAAAAGAAAAAATGCAAATTTAACACTACGGTGCGATAGTATTTCTCAATATTTTAGATCAGAAGAAATTCAAACCAATTCAAAATGAGATGAAACACATATGCATTGTAAACAGAAGAATGCTAAAACTCGCCAGAAAATGAATATGGTAACAGCCCAAATGTTTTATAGATCACTCTGAAGATACACCCATCTTTAGAAAGACCATGATAGAAGTCACCCAAAGTTGCTCTGGGATAGAGTGCAAAGGAGGAAATCAGTGGATCACTCCAGAATAAATACACAGAGTTCAAAGAATGTAAGAAGACATAAATCTGAGGAATCATGTAGAAATAATGTATAGACAGAGATAAAGAATCATACTTTTGGAGAAAATCAGAATTAGACCAATCAGCAAGAATACACAGAGAGAAAATCAATATATAGAATATCTTGGTATTTATTTAACCATTTAATACTTATTTATGGATGAATATTTTAATGCTTTTTTAAATGGTTAATTAACATCCACAGATTATTACTTTACTACATGGCAGATCTAAAATTTAAACTATGTCATCTTGGCTATACGCACACTATTCTTTCACCTACACAGTAACTAAAAACGGTAAAAGTGGAGGTGGGGGGAGCGTGAGAAGACAGCATATAAACAGGGTGTCGGTAGCACTAGAAGGCAAAGAACATTTAGATATAATTAGATAAAGCAGATTTTATATATATAGATATATGTATACATATATTACGAAGAAAAAAGAAGCATCAGCTAGTTTGAGGGCTAATTGCTTACTGCTATAGATACAACTAGGGCTTCAACTGTGGCTTGTAGTATGGAAATGCTACAAGGTTTGTAACAATAAGATGGCATGATAAAAATAAACATATAAGAACCACTGGTCTTAGGAATAGAGACTAAAACAAGAGGAAACTAGGGAAAGGAAAAGTAGTAAAAAAAAAAAAAGATCTAAAGGAATACAAATTGTAGAACCTATTTTTAAAGAAAAATTATATACATACACTTACACACACGCTCACACACACCCATTTGCATAGTAGATAGATCTTTACTCCCTAATACTTTACTGCCTTTGGACAATAATTCCAAATTCACACAAAAACACATGTTAAAGAGCTTTAGCTACAATTAGAGAAGCAGTAAAGACTGAAAAACATAGTATGTCAATACAAGTATATGAAAGACTAAAGCTGTCCAAGTGTTCCTTTTCGTTTTGTTAACCAAAATGTTGTTAAGAAGCAAAAAGAGAAGAAAGGCATCATAGAGTAAGCGGCTCTTGAGACTAATGTTGGAGGTGGAGGTTGTTTTTAATCAGATTTATTTTGTGCTTTCCATGATAAAATGCACATACAAACATATACACCACAATTTCAATGTGACACACAACCATTAGTGTACTTATGGGAAAAAAGAATAAAAGTAGCTTCGACAATACATGTTGCAGTAAACAAATATGCCCTCAATATCCGGCAGAGTCACGGAGACGTGTTCACTGAACACTGCACATTACTATTGATACCCCTGCTACTGCCACGCTGGGATTCACCCAAGATCGATCCTCTTATCACCCATTGCCAGTGCAGCACTTCTGAAAGCATCAGAGAATTTAGAGGGGAAATGATGTAGGTATATTGCAAATATATTTTTAAATCATGATATATATGCACAAAAGAATATTTAATGAATAGGTGCAATTTTTAAAAAACAGATTGACAAATGTTCTATACTTTTTTAAGGACTTTTTAAAAGTCAAGGATGGAGTTGAGACACTTCTGGTTTCAGTCATCACTCTGGTTTTCTCATTTCTGTTTTAACTGACATACAGCATAGCTTATTTCATAATGGCAGATAAATTTTAAGAAGGCATTTCCAAGTTAACTGAAGTCTTTTAGGGATTAGAACCACAGCATGCTAGACAGAGGAATGACATCATCAGCATCAGTCTCTGCCTTCCTTTTAAATACTGAAATCCAAGCTACAGGAAAGCCAAACTACATGATGCAATCAAAGGCCATTAGTGAGTAGCTGACCTGCTATTAGCATAAAGTTCTTGGATTGTGTCACCTATCTTCGAAGCATCATACCGCGCTCCCCACTTTACTTTATTCTTTCTTGAGAAAAAAAAAAATTTTTTTCTAAAGTCAGAATAATGTATATCACTGATTTTGACAGTATTGGTTGTACGTACTTTTTTGCTCCTTAAAATAACATTACTGCAAACTAATTTATGCACCAACTTCACACCTAAGATTTCCATTTGAAGATCAAATTCAATCACTTCCGCAGTGATTACTATTGTTCGACCAGTCCGACTTCAAGATTCATTTTGAACTGATATCCTCAAAATATCTTCAAGCAATTTACAGACAATTCCAAAGTGGCTAGAGCATTGCTACAGAAGATGGATATAGTACCGTTTCAGCAGCGTTAGAAAACAACTGCCACTAATAATAATGCAGGTCAGCAAAAACCAAATCTGGATTCTGTTGGCACACAATGCAAATATCAATCCTTCCATGATCAGCTGGAGAAATATTTTTATTTCTGATATTTAATTATAAAAAATTTAAATCCGAGTAAAATAAAGAGTAAAAGAAGCTCTTCACCAGGATTTATTTCAGCCATCTAACATGTTTTTAAAATATTTACAAAGATAGATGATAGGAAGAGGAAGGTAGACTTTCTAAAAAGGAAAAAGGATCAAAAGATGGAGGTGGGGATAGGGAGGAAGGAAAGGGGATGAAAACAGAATCAAGATGAGTTTCGTATATGTACCAACTCCATACAAGGAATGTACCTTGTACCATGCAGCTCATGCAAGGACTGAAAGGTCTAAAACACAAACCAAAATAAACCTCTCCTCCTGTAAGTTGTGGGCATCACGTATTTTATCCCAGAGATGAGGAAAATGACTAAGTCGCACCATCGACACTGTCACAGAATCTCTGAAATTTGTCCTTCTTTCAAGTTTTCTTCCTTTTTGGAAATAGTGCATTAAAAAATAACAATAACAAGAACTGTTTTTTTTTTTTTTAAAACAAGCATAGAAGAAAGACCTAAATCTATTTGTTCACCACAATTAAATTCTGTGGAGACAGTAATTTATATAAGCTTCATGATAATGAAACATGAGGACACCACTTTTTCCTCTGGGTTTTCCACGTGACTCCTTTTTGTTTTTTTAACTTGCCTCACTCATTTTTCTCAAATAGAAATAGAAACTCAGTTTTAAGTGAAACATCACAAAATGTAAAAACTAAGCCATGTGGCTTCCATGGACACATTTCACTAGTATCCTACTTATAATTTTGTTTCACATTCAGTATATTTCTATAAAAGGAACAAATTTAGTATGCATTCAGAAAGTATGAAAGTTGGATTGTAAACTGAACAATAAAGAATAAGGCGGCATAAAGAATAAGGGTTTGGAATTACCCAGTGGTTGTGCACAGCTGTCACTTTCAGTGCAACAGACAGAAAATGAATACCGTAATTATGGATGTGGCTACTATTTAAGATTTAAGCTGCTCTATTCCTCAAGAAAAATATCTAAATTAGTCACTATACTGGCTTAAGAGTATAATGTTGAAAGCAAGTCCTTTTACATTAAGCTGTCTGCATATCTGCATGGTCCATTAAACTAGATTCTGATGATCACTATGGCAACAAAATTGCTACTGCCTGACTTGGTATGAAGAGGCACAAATGGAGTGACCACCCTGACACTCTTAAGCTAACCACACGAAATTAGTTTTCTCTGAGAAACAGAAGCACTTAAACTTTTTAAATATATAGAATGAATTGTTCTTATAAAATAAATATTTAAACTAAGCCAAACAATAATAGTTTCCCAAAATTAAATAAAAATACATTTTTGGGACATTCATGTCTATACATTACTCATTGATGATCTCTACTAAAATTGTATTCACAGTGTTCATTTCATCTCAAAATGCATCACCTTTTAACAAAATTCTGTAAATAATCTATTTTTTAAATATGAAATTGTTCCACATTTCTTAGAAAAAGCATTTGAAGTTAGAAAGATCTTAAATAGCAGGAAAGATTTCTTTAAACATATTATATAATATACAGTGTATGACATACATACACACTGTCTTGGTTACTTTCTTGTTCCTGGGACAAAATACTCAGCACCTACAAGTTAGAGGAAGAAAGGTTTATTTTAATTCACAGTTTCAGTCTATAGTCAGCTGGCTCCAAGGCAGGGAAGCATAACAGAGGGGCATCGCAGGTGAGAAACAGTCTATGGCAGGGAGGCAGAAATCAGCAAAGAAGCAAGCCCTCCTTCTTTCCCTTTATATTCCATCCAGGCTTCAAACCTACTGGCTGGTGCCACTCACACTCAGCCAGTGAGTGGGACTTCCCTCTTCAGTAATCTCATCTCCCACAACTATGCTAAACCAATCAGTGGTATAATCCAGTATCATACACCCATAATCCATATTCACACATTCTAGATCCAGCCACCTCCCAAAAGCCCCACCAATGAGCACATAAGGCTTTGTGGGGACATCTAGATACAAGGCATTACACATATATAACAAAATAACACTTTGAAAAACTTCAAATACATTAATATATACAAACAACAATTTTATATATTGGTAACATGCTATTTCCGACCAGACATATTATATATATTCCAGCATAAAATTCTACCAAGTTTACAAATCAGTGCCAAAAGCTACTGAAAAGCAAAGCATTAAAAAGACATTTCTTTTTCCTGTAACATAAACAAGTAACAGACTCAGTGCCATGAAACTTGTTGGCTCATACTGACAAAGACAACAGGAACCACCCACGAAGTCCGAAGGAAGAAGTGCCTGGAAGGCTATATGAAAGGGCACAATTTTCCTCCACCCAGCTATTTTTTTGGTGTCATAAGAGCCGTGTTCACTGGTAAAGCTACATGCAAAGTGGTCAGTATCCCAGAGAATATGCTTTCAGGGCTTTCATTCATCAGTTGAGGGGGGATGAGCCTCATAAAGCGCATATCATACAATGTCACCTTAGCAGTCTTGGATTTACATTTTCACTCATTTGTAACTGTTAGATCCACAAGAATGATAACAAGCTATGCCAATGGAGGTACCTAATACAGAACACTGTTACAGGAATCAAATTAAATACTGCAGGTAAAGGCCAGAGCACAAGCATGAATCAGACTAAAACTTGGGAGTCATTTACCCAGAA
The DNA here is from genome assembly GCA_004026905.1 of Hystrix cristata. Lineage (NCBI taxonomy): Eukaryota > Metazoa > Chordata > Mammalia > Rodentia > Hystricidae > Hystrix > Hystrix cristata. Next base: position 22,007 of record PVJO010017556.1, on the reverse strand, counting down.
AAGGAGTCTAGCTGACCCAGTTCCAATCTGTGTTAGCTGAGAATGTGGAGAGTTTCAAAGTCTCCAAAAGTACTTCTTGAAGGGAGCAGAAGAGTCCATGTTTAATTTCAAAATATGAAAACCTTATTTCTTTTATTTGCTTGAGCAAATTAATTCACACCAGAAATCTATGACATTTCTAACTGAACTGGAAAACTCAAATACACAAGGAAGTAGAACTTTTTTTAAAAAAAATCTCTCTTTAAAATTTTTGGAGTATTTTAGTATTTCTATTTCATTGTGCATCCCTCTGGACTGGCTTTATATTTCACCTCCTCCTGAAAGCCTGTCTGTATTCTTTAAGTCCGGGTTACATACTTCCTAACTGTCCGTGTGTCACTCTATGAATATTCCTAACAAGGCATTTGCCACACTGTAATGTAATCTCTTATTTCTCCCTTTTTTGCTGCCCTTACTTAACTATAAATACCTTGAGAAAAAGAACTATGTCTCCGTCATCCATGAAGCCCTGAAACTGGGTTCAGGGCTTAGTACATAGTCTGTGTTCAATGACTATTTGTTGAACAAATAAACTAATCACACAGAAATCACTTATAAGTGACAGAGAGAGATTACTCACTCGATGTAAATTAGGGAGGAGACTGGAGCCATTCTAAGAATGCAGCAAACTTCTTTGAGAGGCAAAATTCTCTACCGCTGGGAGATTTTCAGCAGGTGCAAATGGTTTTTTGAGTAAAAGAAAACTCAGTAACTCTTTAATTGGTGATTGGCACTGGATGTACTCAGATCCCTTCACCTCTGAAATTCTAGGATTCATAATCTATATTTCATATTTTAAAAGCCTTGTATTTTATTGTACTGGTTATTGATGAGCTTGGTGTTCATTTTATAATAACTGTTTTAGATTTTGCACTGTGCTTATTTCATCTTAAAATTGCAGATTCAATAAACACATAGGTGGTATTACAAAAAAAGCTATCTTCTGAACCTCCTGAGGAACTGCATGACCCATGCCAGTTATTAGGCATCATGATTATAAAAAAGTATCAGAATAAAAGGATTTTCGGGTATTTTTGAAATGTAAAGACATTACCTCTAATAATACAACAAATCTTTTAGGAAATGAAATATTACCTTAACAAAAAAACCTCTTGATTGAAAGGAAAAAAAAATTGAAAAAAAGAATCAAACAGTTTCAAAACCCCTTAAGATCCACAGATGCCTTATTACAAGCTACCACCTGTGGTCTCTGTTGCAGTGTGCAGCTTCCCATTTATGCACACCACTGTTCTTGGAAACAAGCTGTTTCCCACCAGACATATCAATTCATCATTTTAGCAAAGTCTTAGAGAACTCCACAGATGGGTGTTAGGGAGAAAAGCAATGGTCTGCCACCAGCATTTGGCAAATAATTTGTTCCTGAACTGCTGATCTCAATTAAAACTAGATTTGAAATGCCTGGGAGAAATACAGGGCTGTCACTTACTGAACTCTATTTGTTAAAATGACATCCTCAAGAATTACAAAATAAACTTAGACATTGCTTCTCTCAACTGTAGACTAGAATGAAAGGCTTTTGGAAAAAGTGGAAGCAATTTCTCTTGTTCAATATTAATTGTTTTCAAATGGCTGACTAATAATGGTGAGCAATTCCCTACTATATCAGTGTACCCTTCATGGGACTGGGTCAGTGAGAAGACATAGTGAAAGGTTTCTGCTATTTCATCTAGGAAACTTGGGAGTGTGAGCTGCATAGCAAAGCATGATTCCACACTGCAGAAGTAAGATAAAGAGCAGTTCTTCCCTTCAGAGTATTGGTTAGTAAACCACCATGAACACACACATCCAAACCAAAGTCAGTACACTTCTTACCATGACTACCTCATTTTTAGTATAACTCCTGTCAGCTTCATACACTTCCCAAAAGATGGGCGATCTTTCGCAAATACTGCCTACATGTCAAGTCAGTGAGTTATAATTTCCTACTGACCATAACATTTCTCTTTCACTCAGTTTTTTTATTCTAAATGCAGACACTGAAAGTGTTCCCTCCATAAATCACTGAATTAAATGTTTCTGATAAACATGGTGGCAGGGCTGGGGATTTAGCTCAGTGGTTGGAGCGCTTGCCTGGCAAGCACAAGGCCCTGAGTTCCATCCCTAGCACCAAAAAAAGAAGTTGAGGTAGTGTGGGCATGAGGAGAATAGATAGATACATTTATTTCTTGATTTCTATGCTAAATTCCATGACTTTGAATATAAAAATGAAAAATACAGTAACAGGAAATTAACTGAATGCAGGAATGCTCTGGAGAGGTCAGTAATAAATGTGCATTTAATAAAAACAACTGTGTATATTCCGTCTTCATTTCAAGCATCATTGCAATTCTAAAACCTCTGCTCAATCAACTGTTAGAAACCAGCAGCCCTTCTTTACGGAAATGCCCAAACGGGGCAGCCCTGAAACCTCGGTGTCCACTCTTGTCACACATTTCTGCTGCGGAACCAATTTACACTCTGGCAGATTTTCTCAGTGCAATGAGAGCTTTCTTCTTACAGTCAGGTTCCTGAATCTCCCTTCACAAACATCAACCCCAGCATCTCTGAGCGGCAGATACAACCAGTCATAAGCCCCAGTCATGCTTAGAAAAAGAAAATGGTCTATTGCAGCAAAGTTTGATTCAAAACTAACTTGGTTGTTTTCATTTCTGTTACTCATTAGGTTAACAACAGGGATAAGTATAAATTTTTAATTAACCTGAAAGTTTCTAATATAAGCTTTTGAATTTGGAATTTCCAAGAATTTGGGGAGAGAAAACAATTTGTATAATAACCTCTCCTTTCCCTCTTAGAGACAAAAAGAACATGGGAGATGATACCGAAGGTCCTCTGAAAGTTAGGCTGCTAGTTTACCATTGTAGAACAGCATTGTAGAACAGCTTCAAACTAAAACTACTTCTGTCCCTGACTTAAAAAAAAGGCTTCCTTTACCGGTCGGCACAGGAGATGTGGCTGTCTTAGAGGATACTGCCCCTCCGAAATTCCACTGCAAAACTTGAATCAGCCTCCATTTTCATGTTTAGATTTTCTGTCTCTTTCTACATGGCATTCAACCATTTTTCTGCTTATTACCACATATGTGAGAGAACCCATAATAATACACAACTAAGTCTATTTAATGACATTTTATTATTCCAGACAAAACAAAAACCTCAAAAAACTTTTGGACTCCCCCCAAAATTTAAGTCACTTTCATGGACACATAATTACTAAAATTTGACAATGATTTTGGATTAATTATATTTTAAATATTTTTCTAAAAATTGCTAATCATTAGCTATACATTCCATTACTTTTCTTTTTTTTTCTGTGTAGCCATACCAATGTACATTTTACTAATAAACATTTTGAACAATTACTATTATAGAATAGAGTTACACTGATATTGACCACAAAGAAGGTAGCGAGTTGGTTTTCAGATTATCCCAGACAAGTTCACAATACCAAATGAAGGAAAGTCTGATTAAAAAATGCAACAAATTTCCCTCCATTGTGAGAGGTTGATATTTGAAAGTCTGTCTAAAAGTAAAAAGTCAGGTGAATTAGAAGTGAAAATGCATTGTTAAGCAAATCAATTAACCTCAGTACATTAAATATCTAACCATAATTGGTCCCGCAAAAGGGACCAAGCAAGGGGCTAGGCAGACAAAAGACATTTTCTGCCCTTAAGGAATCCACAGTGTAGCGGGGAAATGTAAAAACTATCCTAGAGACAGATCCATGTAGGTTACTGGGTCCTGAAGGATAGGCCCCTACTCTAGCCATAGGTTTTCACAGGAAGGATGAAGAGGTGGCCTTTGCTCAGCAGAAGGGGAGTAAACTTCTACCAGGCAACAAGAAGAGCAGGACAGAGCCACAGAGGAAAAGAAAGAACTGTGCATTCAGCAAAATGTTTTATTGCAAGAATTTAAAAAAAAAAAATCTGTGGTAGCAAACAGCAAGAGAGATGAAACTCGAAAGGTAAACACTTTCAGAACATAAAATGCCTCGAACTAATAAAATGCTGTTCATACTTCCACTTTTATTCCTTGATGTCCAATAAAGCACGCTATTTAATCCCTTTAACTATCATATTCATAAGACTTGAGAAGTTTATTCTAAATCTTTTATTTGGAAGAACTTATCAAACCTATTAACTTCCATCTGAAGGCAAGTTCTGCTATCACAGCAAATTATTTCTAGAGATTGTACTTTGACAATCTTTATATTTCAGTTGTGCTAGTCAATCCTGTTAACTGAGAAATCAACCTACTTCTTCCTTTCAGTGTAGTTTGGCATCAAGCCTCAAGAGCAAAAGATAATTAAAAAATATTATTTTCTCAGTAGTTTTTCCAGCAGCTTAACACCTAACCTGCAAACTGAAAAATATATATCATTTTCCCCATATATACCATAAATGCAGGGACCACAAATTAGATACCTACAATTGTTCTCCAGTCCAACCAGAACTGTTGCCAAAAAGATTAAGGAACCCTGCTTTGAAAGACAACCCAGGCCTCTGATCTTATCTTTTTTTAACAAAACAATTATAACATTATTTTAAAATAACAGAATGGAACACTGTTTATAACCTCTTAAAATCTGTTTTCAAATAAAATAAAATGTTGATTATCTTTCCTTGTTTTCCCTTTGGACACTAAGATTTCAGCTTTTACTAAAGCCAAGGGCAAGACCAGTTTTCTTTAACATGAAAGATATTATAGAACTGGACATAGCTTGATTCTTCAAAGATGTATTCATGGTTTCTTAAATGAGGTGTCAACCCAAAGTGCATTATAGCATCAGGTGCAAAGGACATTCTGGACTTCAAGCCACATGATCTTGGCAGTACCTGGAAAGAGTCTTCCTTCAGATGACATTTTCTTCCACTAGAAACCCATACTTCTTTATAATATTTACTGTTCCATAGCACAAACAAGTGAAAAGGGCACTAGTTTTAAAGTCATGAATAGTCTAATTTGTGTAGGTGCTAATTTCCCCCGTACATGGAAGTGCTTAATAAAATCAGTATCTCTCCTTTGAAGGACAAACTGTGGCTTTCTACAATAAACACTAATTTAAGCCAAGATCTTTTTAAATTCTGGACAGATTCTATATATATAAGCTCTGTATTCTCAAAAAACTTCTTTAGCCTTTCTGGCATATTAGTTTACTCAGAAACATAAGTATGTCCTTATGCGAGTCAAGAAAACAATTTTAAAACAATGAAAATGCCTAATGCATTCAGTTACGTTATAGAGCATAACTCTTTCTGCTAAAAAACTTCATTGTAAGCTTTTTTATTTTAAAAAAAGGGAAAATACACTAAAGAAAACTAAATCATCCATTATCCCACCATCTAAATCCTTCAATTAAATTATAATATTTTCTTTCATTTATTCTAATATTCTCTCTAAGTCTCGTACTCTGTAACTAGGCGACTAAGTACAGTGCTGGTCATTGAGATGCATGTGGAAGAAACGGGATTTTCAGAAAGCCTCCTAAGAATGGAAGGTGGGCTCCATTCAATTCCTTTCCTCCTTCCAGAGGCTAGAGGTTATCATCTTAGACTGTGAGGCTGAGGCACCCTAGGAACTTAGGGAAATCTAGATAAATATAGCAATGAATTAGGAGTAACTTGAGTATTGAAAAAATATATATGCAGGGTCTCCATAACAGCTCTGGATTTTCATACTCCCGTGCATATGTTGCTCTTCATTGATTTTTGGTTCCGGTTTTGTTCACTTTCTTTTTATACGCAATCTCACCTTATGTCATTTGTATTCTCTTGGTGGGAGGAGGGAGGCCAATTTAAAATAGATCAAATGTTACCACCGATTTTTCCTAGGTATTAGGGTTTGGTTTGGTTTTATCCTTTAGGATTTGTGTTATTCTCATCATTTTCTACCAGGAATATGTGATGATTTTGTTAACAGAAAAAAAGAAAGAATGGCATATTGTTTGAAATGTGCTTGTTTTAGGGTTAAATTATGAAAGAACTAAATATTTCAGTACAACACTTATATAATACATTTCAGTACAGTACTTACTCCTCTCAGATGACCTATTACCTCTCAGCTGTCAAAGTCTTTACTAAATTCTATCAATGATATTCATTTTGACAACCAATATTGGAAGAACCTACATTACTCTGATGAAAAATTCAATTGCATTAATGGTTTTGGATGTGATAGAGATTAGTTAATGGAATTGTTAAGAAAAAAGGCAGAAATTTTTAATGCGGATATCGTAATTATTCCTGGGAATGTCATCTCACAGTTGAAAGTGTTAAACATTATCATAGGTAGCTTTTAAAAATATTTTAAAAGCAGTTTAATAATTAAACAGTAAAGATTAGAATTATACTGCAACTATACTAGGAAGAATAAATAAGTCATATATACAAATATTGGTGAATATTCACTTATCCTCTGAGATAAAATTCATAAACAGAGCATAATATGATTAAAGCATCACCCAACTACTCAGAAAATTATGCATTCTGGAAAAATGTTAGACAGTTCAAAAAATAGTGCTAGGGAAGACACAGCTGATCAGCAGATGCAAATCACTCTAGAGACTTTCTATCTGAAGGTGATCGAACATAGGGTTAAAAGCTGAGAGGGCAAAGGCCAGTTATGTAAAAGAGAGATAGAAACTTGGAAGGTCCAAAACAAAAGGTGATAAAAATCCTGAAGCAAAATACAAAATGGTAGAAAACCATAGCGTAACTGGGTACAAAACTCATCAAATCCATTGAAGCGATTTGACAGTTAAGGTGGCTTGTTGGCTTGATTGGCTTGGGAGCTGCCCAGGAGATTAGTAAAGCACACTTCTGTATGTGTGTGGATGGGCTCTGGAGGTGTGACCTTTAGGTCTACATCTGGTCCCTCATCTCTTCTCCAGCTCAGTTCCCTTGCTCTGCCTCCTGGCCACTGTGAACTCCTGCCATCTTTGTTCCACCACACCCTTCTGCCATGATGTTTCTGCCTCAAAGCCAGCCTACCATGGACTGAAACTATAAGCCAAATTAAATCTCTCCTCCTTTAAACTGTGGGTGTCGGATATTGTGACTCAGCAGTTAGAAAGTTGACTCATACAACTGAACATCCCCAGGCACTTAAACTGATCAAAAGTCTTCCTAGCTTTTCCTAAAGTACTCACTGCGAAGGACTGCAATAGGTACTACAACAATAGAAGTGGACCTGTGGGAGGTTGAGTTCATAAATATTCTGAGACTTTTGACATCACATTGTGAATAGCCCCCACAAGTTTGAGAAGTTTGTGTAGCTCTCTGCAACTTGTTTTTGAGGTGCAGCTTGAAAAAGACGAAAGCTGATCTAACTTACCACAGTACCACCATTTTTAGAAAAAAAAAAAAACAAAAAACACAAAAAACTCGAACAGAATAAACGGTTGAAAGAAAAAGACAACAAATATCTAAATATCCACTATCTAGTTTCAGTGATTGTTAGTGCTTTACCTACCTTCTTTTCCACACATGTATATATGTGTACATGTCTGTGTATTACATATATAAGTTAACAGATATCATGGTACTTTGTACCTAAATATTCAAGCATTCTATATAATACGTTCTCTTACACAACCACAGCAAAAGTAAGCTCTAAATATATTAGCAATAATTCTCTAACATTACTTAGTATCAAATTCATATTCAAATTTTCATAATTGTCTTTAAAATATCTGTTATAGGTTTTTATCTTCAGTAAATTGAATCCAATCAGGCTTTATGCCTTTTGTGGAAATCCCTACAAGGATAGTCCCCATGATCCGTGCCTGCTGGTCTTCATATCCTCTAATTCAGGCATCCCTCAAAAGTGAATGCAAGCTGAACTTACTGAATCCTTTCTAAAATCTGAATACAGAAGTGTGTGGAAGTGAGTTTGAAACTGTTACAAAATGACTTGGGGCTCCATCCTGGGCGTTTTCTGTCTTGGCTTGGCTCAGGTGCCCTGAAAAAAGGCAGCCAAGAAGCTACGATTCAGTGCAATGGATAGGCTCACACAGCAAGGACCCGGGGTCACCAACAGCTATATAAATGAGCTGAGAAATAATTTTCACACCCTTCCCCAGTAGAGGCCTCAGATAAGACTCCAGACTGGACAGTATCTTGACTGTAACCTTGCAAGAGAGTTTTAGCCACAGCATCTTGCTATTTTGTGCTCATATTACTTACCAAGAGAAACTGAGGTGATAAACGATTTTATTTAAACCACTAAGTTTTGGTGTCATTTCTTGTACTGCAATAGACAACTAACATAAATTTGACTATTATGTCTCTGGTTTCTTTTAATCTTGAACAGTCTCCTAAGCATTTTTGCTCATTACACATTTCGTTTTGAAACAAAACAATTTAGAGTGACCAGGTCACTTTTCTCATGGAAGGTTTATAATACTGTATCATGTGTTTATCTGCCCAACTGTTTCCTTATAGTATCATTCAACTTGTTCCTACATTCTTTTAGTTTCTAATAAAAGACAGTGATGTCTAATGGCTTCATTAAAATTTAACATTCTTGGCAAAACCACTTCACAGGAGATCATTGCTTTTTCCAATTAGCAAGTCATTTCCTAAGACACCTCTGGATGCTGTGAATGGTCTCTAGTCAGCAATGTAGGGAGAACTCCTCTGCTGGTAGACAAGCCCCAGCACCCACAGGGTGGTCCGATGGCTTTGTCAAAAACCCATAATCAATATGTTAAAATATTTCTGATTTTTCACGTAAGGATTATGAAAGATACATACCATTAAAGAGTATTACCTCTTCCTAGTATATGTGAAGGTAAACACATGTAAGGTTTTGGCAACCTAAGCTTCAAAATAAAATCTGGGACCCTTTGGAACTTGCTAGCATGTATTCTATCTACAAATATTAACTGTCACATATTAAATATTTTTAGCAGAGGAGAAAAATAAACTGCCACCACTTATAATAATTCAGATAATAAAATGTAGTTAGGTACAGCCTCAAATCTGACATTATCATCATTATACATGTTCCTGCATAATTCACGACAAAAACATTCTCAAGTACCAAAGAAAACCTGTGCTTCCTCTGGTGGCTCATTGTCTGATTAGGTGATCAAATCATTAGGAGATGATATGATTCCAAATGCTCTGAGTTATTCCAGAAATTAGAAATGAAATGGAGACACTGAGTCTTCAAAAAATAGAATTTATCTGCAAGTCAGTTTCTTATTTCATAGGTATGTTCCAGTTAGATAGTAAGTAATAGGGCAGAGAAAGATAAAGCAATATAAATTTTCTTTTGGAATGTATCTGTTTATACAGAATTATCACAATCTCCATTTTTATACTAAAACAGGGTATTCAATTTCAGTCCTCTCTAAATTTGAGTTACTTTAGTTCAGATAAAATGCATCAACACCCATGAATTAATAAGCCCAGGCTGGAATTCAATGAATTATTACCTCTGGCATTTAAGAGTATTAAAAACAAATTATTGGTTTGTTTTTTTTTTTTCCACAGAAGGATCCTGAACAAAGAACATCACACATTTCACAGAACCACTTCAGTGACCAATTCTTTATTTAAGCAAGTTATTATTGATATTTAGCTATAGTATATATCTATTTTGTGAGTTAGCTGTATTAATTTAAATTCCCATCAGAAATAAAAATTAACCAAATAATGCAAAAATAATCTTGCAAAACATTTCATAATTTTATATAATTATTTGATGCAATACTATAGGTTGTGTGAAATCAAAGATGTTGAATATTCATATGGCAAACACCTAAATACTAGAATAATCAATAAGCAGATGATTCTTTTTTTTGCTTTTCTTTGCCCTGAATATTTATAAAAATCCTGCTTGTTGATGTAACCTTAATGTTCATAAATTTAAAAAATTCATCAGTCATCACTGAAAAAACTAATTATTTCCCCTTCATGTTAATGAACTGTACAATAGCACCATTGTTGTGGTGGTTTATTTTTTCCTTAGGGGAAACTAAACCAAACTTGTTACTGCAAGTTTGTTCAATTAATCTTTTCTAAATTAGATTCCGCATATGAGTGAAATCATGAGGTACTTGTCTTTTTGTGCCTGAAAAAGTTTATCTAAGAGAAGCTGAAAGTAAAAAGGTGGCTGTCAGAAGCTGTGAAAAGTAAGGAGCGGCGAGGGATGGGGAGAGGATGGGTACTATGTTACAGTTTGATAAGAGCAAATATTTTCAGTGTGTCCTGGCATAGTAAGGTGGCTATAGATAATAATAATATACTATATATTTCAAAACTGCTATAGGAATTTTGAAAGTTTTCACCATAAAAAATAAATGTTTGAGGATATAGGTAAGTTTAATGTGATTGAAATATAATACAATGTATACATGTATCAAAACACCATGTGGTAGCTCATTAATATGTACAATTTCTACATTTTCTGTGTCACTTAAATTTTGATTTAAATTTTAAAAATTAATCTTTTCTTACAGGCAACAGGAAGAATGAGATTCTTTCACATCTTGCCCATGATGCTATCTTTTAATAAGATGAAACTTTATTCCTAAATAGTACAATTGTTTCCTTTATGAGGATTAGTCAGGAATAGAGAAACCACTTTCTCTGTCTTTTGTTCTCCCCGAGAAGTAAAGACTCTCCTAAAGAGATGGTTCCATTTCTCTTAGAGAAATCACTTTTCCAGAGACACAGAAGCTAGCTTTGCACAGCGAGCACTCATTCTATAAGAAATGGCAATTTTCCAACTCAAAAGACCTAGAAGTTCACAGCTGACGTGAATATTTAATATGACTCAGACTTCAGCCATTTTTGAAGGCCTAAACACTTAAGAAAATTCTACTCAAATTGAGAGTTTTTGCTCTCAACTCAGTCCTCACCAGCAGTTCCCCAAATCCTGTGCAAGACTAGCTACATTTAATTGGTTTCCAGTGGGAGTATCGAACCAGTCTTATGCCATATATTTTATTAAAATGGATTTCTTAAAATGTTACATGGTATAAGGTCTAGCAGTTACATTATTTTATAGTAAGAAACCATTAATCCCATTTGTTGAAGTTTTTAAGAGCTGCATTGAGAGCAGTGTGCAGTGGGACCCTCCTCATATTCAGCCTCTATTTCATTGATGCTATTAGCCATTGCTAAATGCACCATGGTAGTCTAGTCCATGGTGTCTATTGTATTTTTTTCCTTCAACTAGCCTAGAAAGCCCATGTCACAGAGAAATGATGAGCTAGAGAATTGACAGTAGCTCCTAAAAATGCATCTTACCCTAGAAGCTATTCACAATTAACTATTTGCTACAGTCTTCTAAAAAGTTGCTACTGAATGGTCATCAGGTTGACTGTCTTGTGTTTGTAGAATGTACCTGTTATCCTCTTTAAGTCTTATTTTTCATCTGTTCCCTTCTACAGTGCCAACCACTGAGCAGTTATAGACCCAGGCCAGACTTGGCAACTTCAACCTTAAAATAGAGATGGGATGGTTTGGAGACTGAATGACTGGCCTTCCACTGCCCTGGTCTCCTGTTCCCTCCTCACTTCAATTCCGCTAACACATTCCTGCCAGACTAATTTTAGGAGTGCACAACTGAAATTCTGACACCTGTTCAAAGACTTTTTAATATCTATCTACATCATCTGCTGAATTAAATTCAGATCACTCCCTTTGGAATTTCCATGGGAAATATGTGAGCAGGAATTTAGCGGTGGCAGGGCCGGGGGTAGGGTGGGGTGCAGTGTCAGGCAGCGCTTGCTGGCAAGGGCGGCAGGTAGGAGCAGACCACGGACTCTAAATACATCAGCGGCTGACCCCTGCATCCTCTCACCTCTGTGCTTTTGCTCAGGGTGTTTCTTGGCCTATGATGCTTTTATCCCTGTCTATAAAAATTTAGTGTTAAATGCTATCATGATTTTTCTGTCCAGCTCAAACACCGACTGTGCCTTGATTATTTTCTTCTCAAAGGATTTATTTTATTCTTTTATTATGGTGCTTTTGTTCTTGCTTTGTTACTCTTCTGATTATGAAGGAAGGTGAAAGGGCTTGGTAGAACCTGAAGGTGACGAAAATGATGTACAAAATATTTAGTGATTTCCAAAATATAAAACCACTTAGCTATCGGTGTTAATTCACCTAATTAACTCCTATTCTATATAGAATATGTGTATATATAGAGAGAGAAAGATAAGGATATAGATATATAGATATATACGTTTCATTCACAATTAGTTTCAATTATTTTTGACATTAATAATTGACATTGTGCCCACAAAAACCTACTGTATTCTTAGAAATCAGTGCAGATCAGGGCAAGTCAGTGCAAACATTTTCTACTGAGTAGGTGTAAAAATGAAAATCTTAAAATTATTGATTTTGAGGAAAACTGTATTAACTACAGGTTAAAACTCCAACTTGAAAAAAAGTCAATCAAAACATAACTGCTACTCTAATGATAAATCAACATTGAACATCTTAATTTTTATGATTGTGTGTTAGACATTGATCCACTAATACCAACATTTTTTAATTTGATTTATCACATGCCCACATCCACAAAAGTCATGAAACAATTTATAATATCAACATATGTAAAACTACATAAAGAAATTTTAAAATTGAAAATAAAATTGTCTGATGAGAAAAAAATGCATACTAAAGTTACTTTAATTGAATGTTAGATTTAAGACTACATTTCTCTCAACTAGGGCGATAAAGGAAATGTGACTCTCAATGTGTGACTATAAAGTGTACGTGCATCAGGAGACACAACAAATGCTGTCCTACCCCTGAATCCTAGAAGAAATTTATCACAGGGATATAATGATTGTGGATAATATAAATGCCAACTTATCAGACTATTATTCTTACATAAACTAGAGAAGGAGATTTAAAAACATTTCAGTATTCCATGGAATTCAGTTTTCGATGGGATGCTCACACAATACAGGCATTTTAGACATTGATGCATTATCTACTCCAACAGAGAATTTATAGACCCTAAGGAAAAGGATCACCCAACACTGGATGCCTGAAACTGTCTCCCTCAAACAGCAGAATGTTTCAGGAAACTTTCAACAATTTCTGGATAAAATAAATTCAAGAATGGATTCTCTGACATGTGTCTAAAGTGCCAAGAGTTGATGATGTTGAGAAGAAAAGTACCTTGAGATTTCATACCCTGGATGTGAAGACAGCAGAAATAATCTTCCACAGGCAGAGCTGGGGAGTCTCATGTTTAGTGTTAAAACTTACTGCTTGAGTATGAAATTAGTGCTAGTTCAAGGTTATGAGTCTGTATTTGAAAGTGATTCATTGTTTTTAGTTTTATACTGCAAGCCAAAGACATACATAGAATTTATTATTTAATGAGCACATTTTATTCTACAAGCATGAATCCATCCACTACGAAAATTCTATGTCTTCAAAAGTTTCCAAACTATAATTTAAAATGTTACTCTTAAAGTGCAGAGAAAGTATATGTAAAACTCACTTTTATCTGAAACACACAGCAAAGATACAGGAAACTCAGAAAGAAAAAAAAAAAAACAAAAAAAAAGAAGATATTTATCTTCCCATAAAAACCAGCCTCTTAATCCTGCTAAGAGTGAAAAAAAAATTCTTACAAAGTATGACTGAAAAATACACTGCACATTTAAATTTTGAAATACGTATACTGCCATTTAACCCCCTGAAAATAGTCCCTTTACTTCAAACACACAGATCCCATCGTTCCTGCCACTTTCTGAAGCATTTCTGGCGGGCCTCTTTGTGAATGTCTTTAGCTGCACTGTCGTTGCTGCCTCCATGCCTGAATCATTGAAAACACTTACCTTTTGTGGTTGTTCTGACTTCAGAGAAGAATCAGAAGCCCCGTGGTATCAAATCTGTTAAGTCAGGTGGATGAGGATACGCTATAAAGGTTTTCAAAGCCTGCCTTTCTTTTGGATGGCACTCGGCAAACATTCACCATATTTTTTAATCACACCTTACAAAGATACAAGTTTCACTACAATCCCTTCTCCATTAAGTGAACATATTTGACTTTCAAATGCTGGTAGTAGAAAAAATATATCTATGAAAGTCACTATTATTGTTTATTCTCATTTTATCTAGTTTTAATTTGAAAAGGTAGTTCTCAAATACTTTGCTCTCTGTCCCTTTACACTCCTAAAAACTATTGAGGATCACAGAGAACTTTTATTTATATGGGTTTTGTTTATATGGGTACTAAGATATTAGGCAGTAGAACTAAAAGAATTCTAATAAATTTTAATAAATTGTGAAAATATATAAGAACACATTCCATTAGCCATCTTAGCCTCTACAAAATTCCACCGTAACTTTGTGAGAAAATGAGAGTGAAAAAGGCAAAACACTTTAGTATTACTATTAAAATAGATTTGATTTGGTGAGATGTCCCCAGCATATGCAAGGGATGCCCACAGATACCCACATCATACTTTGAGAACCACCAATTTAGAAGCACTGCCACTAATAAAATAAAAATAGATCTGAAGGGGGGGGGATGGAAGAAATGATCTACAGTGCAGGCAGCACTCAAGCCTTAAAATTGTCTGCCGGGAACAGGGCACTAACTTTTTCTTTTTTGCAGTACTGAGGATTGAACCCAAGGCCCTGTGCATGCTAGGCAAGTGCTATCCGACTGAACCATATCCCTATCCCCTTTTTTATTTTGAGACAGGAGCTTGCTAAATTGCCCAAGCTAGCCATGAACTTGCAATCCTCCTGCATCAGCCTTCTGAACAACTAGGATTACAGACTACACCATGGGACATACATTAACTTGATGCACAACACAAGAAAAAACACAGAGGGATGGCTACAGTGGAATGACTTACAATTATTAGTCCTCAAAATCTGTTTAACTTTTTAGTTCTAGACCAAAGCAAATTACACTTTCACCTAATTTAGATTATCTCTAGAACCAAGCCAGAAGAAACTCTGATGACATAAGTCTTCCTATCTGGCAATGGTTGATTTCATAACTCATCCTTAGAAGAAGGAAGAAATGTCCTGTATAAAATGTAGAAGGTAATCTATAGAATACTGAAGAAATGTCCTGTATAAAATGTAGAAGGTAATCTATAGAATACTGAAGAAAAATATTGCTAATTCTACTTATTTATTTTTATCCTTTCTTTTTTCTTTATAGTATTCTTTGGTCACTATATCCCTATTTTCCCTGACTCCCAAACCCTGGAAATCACCTTTCCACTCTGTTTCTGTGAGTTTGACCTTTGTAGATTCTACATATTAGCGAGATTATGCAGTATTCATTTCTCTGTGCCTGGCTTCTTTCATGTAGCTTAATATCCTCAAGCCTCCTCCAGGAGTTGCAAATGACAAGGTTTCCTCATGTATGAAGCAAAAAATAGAATAATATTTCATTGTGTGCATATATACAAATATAGATAGATAATCACATTTTGCTTTATCCATTCATCTGAATAACATTGCAATGAATCAAGTGTGCACACATTGCTATAATATACCAGACTGACTAATTCTGGATATATACCCAAAGGTGGTGCTGCTGCACCATATGGTAGTTTTATTTTTATTTTATTAAGGAACTTCCATACTATTTCCCATAAAAAATATGGCTTTACCAATTTACATTCCCACCAGTAGAGGATAAGTGCTCCCTATTCTCCATGTCCTTGTCCAGCCCCTGTATGTTTTGTCTTTTTGATAATAGTCATTCTAATAAGTGGTATCCAAATCTGATTTGATTTGTATTTCTCTGATAATTATTAACATTATACGTTTATATAATATATATATGCCTATTTTAAGAAATGTCTTTACCTATTTCTTAATCAGGATGTGTTCTTATTATTGAATTGCTTGAGTTTCATGTGTATTCTGGATATTAGCTTCTTATCAGATATAAGGTTTATAAACACTTTCTCCCATTCAGTAGGTTATTCCTTCACTCTAATATTTCCTCCTGTCCAATTAGGTGCTTTTAAAATTTTGTCTTGTTTTTCTATTTCTGCTTCTGTTGCCTATGTTTTTGGCGTCCTAGCCAAGAAAAAACAAAACAAAACAAAAAACACTGTCCAGACCAGTATCAAGTAGCTTTTTCCTTATGTTTTTCTTCTACATTTTTTACAATTTTATATTTACAGTTTTATGTTTTACAGTCTCACATTTAAATCTTTAGTCCATTTAAAAGTTGACTTTTGTGTATGGCATGACATAAGATGTTTTCATTCTTCTGCGTGTGGATATCCAGTTTTTCCAACCCTGTTTATTGAAGACACCATCCTTTTCCCATTGTGTGTTTTGGCTCCTTTGTTGAACATCAACTGACCATAAATATATGGATTTATTTCTTGGTGTTCTAACCTATGCATTATCTTGCCTTTTAATAATTCCTATTTTAATGCATTAGTTCAGAATAATAATTATGCAATATATAAATAATAAATATATCAGGAAGCTTGTTCAAAAATTTATTAACGAGGTGTGTACTGAAAGTGATTTGCAGACTACGTGACATTCTATTTTATTAAAATGTTTTAGCTAAATAAAATTAAGACTATTGACAAAACCAAATATTAGTTAAAATCTGAAACATTCTTCTTTCATATTTTGGCACTATTATAAATTACTGTACTACTTTGGAATAGTATATGGCACTATATATAAAAAATTAAATATATGCATCTTTTATGACCCAGAAACTTTGTTATAAGATACACACTCGAGAGGAACAAAGGCAGAAATTATCAAAAGATATGCTCAAGAATATTTTCATCAATTTTACTAAAAGCAACCAAACTGAAAAGGTTTCAAAAAGGAAAGTATACAAATGCCAATTGTCAGTAAAATGGATGCATAGATTGCGGCATATTTATCCAATGCAGTACAGCAAAGTAAGGAAGAACAACCTAATGACATGCAAAGCAAGAGGGATAACTCTTGTAGACATAATGCTGAAAAAATTAAACCAGAAACAAAAAGGTATGATTTCAGTAATTTAATGAAATGAATGGTAATGAATGATTTCATTAATTTAAGCTAAAAAACAGTACTAACCTATGATGGCAGAACTCATAATACTGGATACTTTTGGCAGAGTAACCTAAATGGGAAAGGGCCAGGAGAACCTTTCAAGGGATTGGAAATATTGTGTATCTTGATTTTGGTATTGCCCGCATGAAGATAAAAATATGCAAGCATTCACTGATACAGATCAGTGAATTTTAAGATTTGTACACTTTCCTACATGCATGATCTACTGCAATAATAAATTATTTCAAAGTCAAAACCAAATTAAGAGAGGTCCAATTTAATTGTTTTACCATTTAAACTACAGTGGAAACGTCTTCACATACAAGAAAGCCTAATATTAGTGTGCTTAACACCAAACCACAGGTTTCTTTTTTAAAGTTACAAATCATTCTCACTTCCCTCTAGAATCCTTCCCTAAAGTCTCCCTGTTTTCAGGGTCTGAGATAATCTGATTAGTTCCTGCTCTGCACCCAAAACAAGCGAACATGAATAGTGGAGTGTGTTGCTTTTTATTCTAATGCAATCTTATCATACCTATTTTGTCACCTGCTATCACAAAGCTAAGAATCCGTCACACTTAGGTAGAGACAGTAGATGATGATGGCAAAGACAGTCAACAAGAGTATGGAAATATTTGATATTAAATAACACGGAAGGATGTCATATTAAACTAACAAATTAACAGCTCATTAAAAATATATATAATATCATATAACATAATTAGATAACAGTGGCACATAAATAGAAAAATACTATTTGTAAAAGTCTCAAATAGGTTATCAGTGGTGTCTCACATTAGATAGCTTCAGAAAGTAACACTACAGTGGTTTCCTTTTCCTTTTCTTTTTAATTTTTGTGAAATGGATGCTTTAATTTAAAATCATTAAAATGAAATACAGAAAATTGTTCATTCTTCTTTTAAACAGTCATTTGAAAGCCACATAAAAATACTACCTATACCCCAATTGTCATGGTTATGATGTTTTAATTCTTAGTGATTATGAATTCATTGCTGACTTCAGCTCCCCTAAAGTTACAGCTTTCTCCTGGTATAACAAGATCTTCAGCTACAATGTAACTCCACGGTGGATCATTCCCTGATTGTCTGTCATAAGCACAGATTTTTTTGCTTGGCAAGAGTCTAGGCCTGTCCCTATGTAGCTAGGAAGCCCTGTAGCTTTCCCTCTGCTTCCAACATTCCACTCAGGCCACACACTCTACACTCTGCTGTCCTTTCCTGGTTTTCCCAAACACTACTCTGTTTATCTTGTTGCCCTGAGAGTCAACTAACTCTGGATAGATCAATCTAAAAGGTGTTGGTGGCAGCATGACAAAAGGAGACAGGTGAGACCAAGATAAGGAAAACAGGCAGGTTGTTGGATGAAAATTGTGAGATATACAGAAATTCGGGCAAAACAGAGCCTGGAGACAAAGCCAGATGTTAAGGAAGAATATGTTGATGCTGCGACTTTCTGAGAACAAACATCCAATACTTGACTAAGACCAATCAAGAAAAATCCTTAATCCCAGAATCTGTTGTGAGTAGCTCTGCTTTAATTTGTGGGAATGAAGAATCTTTTCAAGTATGAATACAGGCTGCCACAGCATCATTCAGAGAAAAAGAGAGTAATGCGCACTGGTATAGGCAGAAAGGGTGGCTGATGGTCTCTCCCAAAACTCTTTACGGTCCCAAGAAGATAACTGACATTTTAACCTATAGAAAGATGGAAACTCCATCTAAAAATAAAAATAATGGCCTTTTTATTTCTTTATCGACAACTTACAAGGACTTCTGAAATAAAACCTTTAGGTACTCAGCCTGATTTTTGGTGGTTGTTGCTAACAGTTGTATGATACAGTGTAGTATAATCAGATTACTGAAAAATGTATACAGAAAAGAACAATTTAAAGAAACCAATTAAATATTTTGAGATGCCAGAACAGTCTACCAAGGAGTACAAAGAAGAAATACTAGTTATATAAGGAAGGGGATAACATCTTTTCTTTTTTTTTTTTTTCTTTTCTAAAGGCTTAATTTTTTCTAATTAGACCGGACGTCTCTTCTCTAAGTTAGGGAGCATCAAACTGAAACAACTGTTTAGTTAGTATAGAGAGTCCAATTAACTTAGAGTTACAAATTTGAGCATCGAAATAGTGAAAACAAGCCAAGCATAGTGGTGCCCACCTGCAATCCCAATTCTCTCTCCAAGAAAGAAGGTCACAAGTTTGAGCCCTGTCTGGGAAAAATAGCAATTTAGGGAGATCCTGTCTCGAAAAAGTGGGGAGTGGGGCTGGGAACATACTGTGAAAGCCCTGGAGTCAGTCAATTCCCGGTAGTGGAAAAAAAAAAATGGATGCCTTGTCATGAGGGAGATAATATGCTTTATTCTTGGCTAAATAAATGAAAAATATTCTAGAAATATAGAACTGGAAGTTTCCAGCTTTCATACATTGATATACATTGGCTTTATTCCTTATCCAATACAAAGCTAACTTTAATTAACTCATTGAGCTGATTCTATACATATAATAAAGAATTCTTGATTTTTGTCAGGTGGTCCAATGCCTAGCATACCTTCTTCTATCTGGTGGGAAGAGTGCTTGAAACAACTTAAAATATGAGATGAGCATATTTAACAAAGTGAGATATACTAATTTAAATGAAAAAAATTGATCATGTGCTGTTTAAACTTATGTTTCACACTTAAGAAGGCATTGACTACACTTTTACATATGAAGTATTGATTTATTAAAAAATAACAGAAAGAAAAGAGAAGGGAGAGGGGAGCAGGATGGAAAGAAGAAATTCAATGTTATTTAGAATAATAATCATTAACTTAACTGAAAACAAGTCAATGACTTTTGGTTGACTAGGGTTTAGTTTTCAGGTTCTTTAGTTTTTTTTTTTTTCTTTTCGATAATCTAGGGCATTTGTCATATTTTTATTTAGATAAGACTGGAAGATAATATCAACAAAAATCTCACCCCCCACACACTTCTGCCTCCAAATTCAGGACATAATTTCTTTTGTTTTTCTTTTAATTTTCATTTATTGTTTGTTTAGTACATGTGTACAATACATAATGTTTACATTCTTTGAGTCAGTGCATGTACATAATGCATCTTAATTCCTTTCTTCATTCCCTTCCCTTCTCCTCTCCCTCCCTCCATAGATTGATCCCTTTCCCATTTGAGAAAGACCTAACTCCCTACTTCCTATTATCTGTGTTTCATCTTGCTCATTATTTGTATTTTGGATTTCTCATATAAGAGAAATCATGCAACATTTAAACTTGTGTGTCTGATTTATTTCACTTAACGTTATGGTCTCAAGTTGCATCCATTTTCCGACAAATGACTCAAATTTATCCTTCCTTATAGAAGGGTAGTACTCCATTGTGTGTAAATACCACATTTTCTTTATCAGTTCATCTATTGATGGGCATAAGAGGCTGCTCCCAAGACTTAGCCATTATGAATTTTCCTATTATAAACATAGGTATGCATATATCACTATAGTATGATGATCAGAACATAATTTCAAGGAGCAAGGCTACTTTTTTTATGTTTTTCAATTTTTTTTTTTAGTTTCTATTTTATTAGTGTATGCTTGCAATGCATAATAATTGCATTCATTTTGGGGAATTGGCACATATACATATAGCATGTTAATCATGTTTAATTCCTCTCTCTCTCCCCATCCTCCTGACCCCTCCATCTTCTGATTCCCTAGAGTTTAAAACACATAAAGACTAAAGAATGTTGAATCTCTGGAATTAAAGTCCTTGAATTCTAATGTTTCTTTTATTGTTTTAAATCTTAGGCATGTTTCTATTAAATTTGCTTGTGTATTTAATTTCTTCAAAAAAGTAAAATAAAAAAAATTCATCTTCCCAGGCAACTTTGATTTATATTTGTTTGCACAACAGATCAGATCTTAAGTAGGCTTTTACAAATATAGAATGCAGTATTTACCCTCTGGACCACTGCCAGTCAACTGGGAAAGCAGAGTTTATTTAACTTCCTAAAAATGCTGAATAATTTTAAACACTCTACATGTATTTAAAGGATAACTAAAGTTGTGCTGCTTAATTGGAATCCTTCTAGACTTTGGCATAGTTATTCTGTTACTTTTATATACATAAAACGTAAATTTTTAAATGACCTGATTATCAGGAGAATTCAAAGAAAAGTCCTCTCCTATTTTTAAACTGTTTTTTAAAACCTCACATTACTTTCACATGTGGGTGGATAAGCGCGCGTGAGCGCACACACACACACACACACACACACATATGTATATTGTACTCTAAATCCAAATATTAGAAACTTTTTAGAACTTATTCTCATAGTTGAAATGTATCAAGAAATGCATTTTCAAGAGAGATAGATATCTTTTTTTCCATATTCACCACATGATATTTAATTCTACAGAAAAATAAATTTGAAATACTGCCCTTTTAGTCTTCACCTGTTATCACTCATTTTCAGAAAGTCAGCCTGGTATAACTAATAGAACAAGAACTTAGAGATTGGTTCTGGTTTTGAATCTACCCTTGTGATGCTAGTAAAATAGCTACTTTTCATGACTGCAGTTAACCCCTCTGTAAAATGGAGAAGGATTGTGTCAAAACTAAGCAGAGCAATGTGCTCCAGTGACAGACGCTGGCTCCTTTGTTTTCCTCCTTGATCTTCATTACTTTGAAAACATGCACACAACATAGGGAGTGTTCACAACCAGGCCTCTGAGTGTGTCAGGAAGCAACAGGCCTGTGCGCCCTGTGCGTGTGTGTGCTCCACACCTGAGACAGCCAGAAAGTCAGGACTGACTGATTCAGAAGTACCCAGGTGACAAAAACACCAGATTGCCAGCTTTCCTTATCAACACACATTCTTTTTTTTTTTTTTTTTTTTTTTTTTTTTT
>PVJO010017555.1:0-38892 GCA_004026905.1 Hystrix cristata | reverse complement strand
CTACACTTTACCATTTTTTCCCCTTTCATCTTACTTTTCTTTTAACCGTCTTCTTTATCCCCCTTTTCCCTATCCAGTTCTCCTCTCTTTTGAATATTATCTCTCTCTTTTTTTTTAAACATACTATCTATTCTACCCCTTTGTCCTTACTTACACTTACGGTTTCTCATATCAGAGAAACGATTCGATGTGTACTAATAAGTGTCTGATTTACTTCACTTAATAGTATTTTCTCAAGGAACATCCATTTACATACAAATGACTCTAGTTTATCCTTTTTATGGCGGTGTAGTACTCCATTGTGTAGAAAAACCACATCTTCTTTAGCCATCCATCAGTTGTTGGGCATTTAGGTTGTTTCCAAGACTTAGCTATTACAAATTGTACCACATGCCGAAAACCAAAACTAGATACATGTCTCTCACCATGTACTAAACTAAGATCAAAGTGGATCAAAGACCTAAACATAAAAACAGAAACAATAAATCTCTTGGAGAATAAAATAGGAAGAACTCTCGAAGACATAGGGGTTGGAAAAAAATTTATGAATAAAACTCAGACTGCAAGGGAAACAATTCAAAGAATTGATGCTTGGGACCACATCCTATTAAAAGGCTTTTGCACGGCAAAAGAAATTACTAATAGAGTAGGGCGAAAAATCACAAACTAGGAGAAAATTTTTGCCAGCTGTCCCTCAGACAAAGGTCTAACATCCAGAATATATAAAGAACTCAAAAAGATCAAACCTCCCAAAATTTAAAGATCCTATCCAAAAATGGGCATCTGAAATGAATAAACATTTCTCAGATGAAGAAATAAGAATGGCAAATAAATATATGAAAAAATGTTCAACATCATTGGTCATTCGAGAGATGCAGATTAATCTTCACAATCTTACATAAAGAAGATACCATGATCCATCTTATTTTCAGGTGAGAAAACTGAGGTCCAGGAAAGCCAATTGATTTGTCCGAGGTCACATACAATATATAATAGTTGGGATGCTGCCCAAACTAATGTCAGAGCCTGTGCCTTGCTTACCATTCTGGGCTACTTCTGTGCTCCGGGACATGTCAGGTGTGCCACATGGATGCCACAGAGACTGCGTGGCCCAAGGATGCTTGATTTTACAAGTCAAGAATGATGGAAGGTGATGCTTCTTTGGGGTGATTTCAAGATCACTAAGCAGATCGAATATCTTTCTGAGAAGTAGTTACCTCTTGATTCTTGAGTTGAATGTTTTGCACATTATATCACCAGAAGGGGCTGAATCTCTTCCTTCAGTTTCATTCAAAAATTTCTAGGGAAGTATCTTAATCCATTTTCTGTTGCTATAAAGGAACACCACAGACTGGTAGTATATAAAGAAGAGAGGTTTATTTAGCTCACAGTTCTGGAGGCCGACATCCAAGAGCACGGTGCTGGCATTGGTGAGGCCTTTATGCTGCATCACCACATGGCAGGGGGCATCTTGTGGCAAGACAGAGCAAGTACGTTAGCTTGGATCTCTTTTCCTTCTCTTATAAAGTCACTATGGTCGTCATGCAGGCCCTACCCTCGTGACTTCTTCTAATCAGAATTACCTCCCAAAGGCCCCACATCTGACTTCGGAGATTAGTTGCCAACACAGGATTCTTGAGGGACACATTTAAACCATAGCAGGAAAGCGTGATCTGTGTCTTTCCACAGAACATTTCTGACAGCAAATGTGCGACTTTTTTCCCCCACACTAACAAATTCTTTAACTCTCTAGACACTAACTGGGTGCTTTACAACTCAGTTCAACTCTGACATATTCTACCTGGGATTAGTGTTAGATCTCATATGTTCAGAATCTAGTCCCACAAGACTACTCTTATTTCAGATGCCAATCACAACTCCCAGACATCTATATTTCTGACCAGTTGGTTGTAAATCAAAAGTTCCTTCCTGCTTAGTTTTGATAATATGCTACAATAACTCACAGAACTTGGAAAGGCACTTTATTTACTATTACCAGCTTATGATAAGGACTGTTTCTCAGCAATAGGCAGATGAAGAAATGCACAGGGTGAGGTATGGGAAAGGGGCACACAGCTTCCACATCCTGTTTAGATGCACCTTCACATGTTGTTCGCCCACAAGGAAGCTCTCTGATCCCATTGTTTTTTATTTTGTTTCTTTGTTTGTTTTTGCGTGTTTTGCTTTCTAAGACAGGGTCTTTTTGTGTAATTCAGCCTGGACTTGAGCTCACTATCTAGCCCAGGCTGGCCTCGAACTCACAGCATTCCTCTTGCCTCAGCCTCCTGAATGCTGGAACTGCAAGTGTGCACCACCACATCTGGCTTGTTTAGTGTTTTTAAAAAGGTTTCATTATGTAGGCATGGTTTATAAATCATTGGCCATTGGTGATTAGCTCAATTTCCAGCCTTTTCAGAGGTTGGGAAATGCGGCTGCAAGTTCCAACCACCTAATAATGTCTAGACCTTTCTGGTGACCAGCTTCATCCTGAAGGTAATTAGAGGTCCCAGACACCAGTTATCTTACTACTGTCCCCAAAGGCACTCATCACTCTGGAATTCCAAGCATCTGAGAAGTTCTTGTGTCAGAAACCAAGGACTAAGAGCAAATATTGTAACGAAAGTTACTCCTATCATCATTCTAATCATTCTAGAATTTGTAAGTGTTTTTGGAACACTAAGCCAGGAATTGGGGAGGAAGACTAAGTACATATTTCTTACTATAGCATACTATCACAGAAAGGCTCTCTGATTGATATGGTTTGGACCAATGAGAACTGGGCTTGAGGTGGGAGGTGCCATGACTGGCTCAGTTTGACCAATCAGCAGTAACTGGGGAGCCCAGGCGTGTGAGCAGCCTCTACAGCTAAAGGCAGTGGTTGGAGTGGAAGTCATGTAATTCCCAGCAGAACAAGTAGTGCTTGGAAGTTGGGGTCATAGTTATCAAATACACTTCAACCGTGGGTCCAAAGCTGGAATTTTCCTCACAGGTTTATTTGATTGAACTCCCAAGGTGTTTCCGTCTGCAGAGACTCTTATTAATACTCAAAGAACACTGAGAAGATTCACACTGAAGAAATTAACTACCAAGGATCTGAGAGTGAAATCTGTTGGGAAGGGATAAGAGCAGATATCTATTGGATGGCTTTACAATTTGGTTCCAGAACTTGTCAATGAATGTGTAGAATACGAAGAGATAGAAGGAAAAGCATAGACTTTGGTTGGAGTCAAGCAGACCTAGAATCAAATCTCTACCTAGCTGCCCCAAGAATTGGCTGTGTGGCCTTGGGAAAGTCACTTAACCTCTCTGAATTCTTGAAAAACCCAAGGAATTGAAAGCAGCAGGGCTGTTAAAGGACCTCTGATGTAGTCAATTACTTCATCCACCATTCAGAGATGCTCATTAAACAGGTGCATGTGGTCATTTTTCAAAAAGTCGGGCTGGTTAGTTTTATCCTCTGATGGTCAGATCGTGAATCCTGTGAGCTATCCTTAGCTGGAAACAGGGCTATACCTTTCTGTGTGGAAGCAAGCATTCTGCTCCCCTCACTTCTCTTCATCTTAGAAGCGGTGGGGAGAAGTACAACAGACCCAAGTTTTGAAGTCAGGCAGAATGAGACTCGAATCCCACTTCTGTTACCAGCTGGACTTGTGACCAGGGGCACATCCCTTCTCTTCTCCTGTGTGATCTGTAGAAGATATGTAATTCTTCCTTCACAAGCTGTACATGAGGATTAGATGCCATGATTGTAATTGCCCATAAATCAGACACTTATTAGTACACATCGAATTGTTTCTCTGATATGAGAAACCATAAGTGTAAATAAGGACAAAGGGGTAGAATAGATAGTATGTTTAAAAAAAAAAGAGAGAGATAATATTCAAAAGAGAGGAGAACTGGATAGGGAAAAGGGGGATAAAGAAGACGGTTAAAAGAAAAGTAAGATGAAAGGGGAAAAAATGGTAAAGTGTAACTACACTTGTTGCAAATAGGGAGGGGTGGGTGAATGGAAGCGAGGGGAGGGGAAGAGGGGAAGAGAGAGGAAAACCAAGATGTATCATGTACAGGTACAAAATAACCATGTTGATTATGATCATTATGTATACAATGTACCATTACATGTTCTTGGTAAAAATAAAAAAAAAATTAAAAAAAATCGTAATTGCCCAGCATCTAATACCTCTTTAGTCACTGATTTTAAAACACTGGTCCCCTGAACTCAACTCGCCCAAGCAATTTCTCAGAAGTCAGTGGGCTGAGACAGGCACCACCTTGCCTGCCCGTTCCCCGTCCATCTGGCACTCCTACTCCAGTGTTCCCCAAGTTGAGGAAAGACCTCAATCAGATATGGTTGTAAATGTCACTCAGTGCCAGTTATGGAGGTAATTTGGGGCAGAACCCTTAACTCGGCTAAGCCTTATCTTCCCCATCTGTGAAATGGGGATAAAGAAGGCATGAGGTCATAGAGCATTTCTAAAGCTCCCAGGGACCAACAGAGAAGAGTTTCTGCTCCCTAACCCACTTCCTGTGTTACCCTCCCTTCCCCCTTCCTTTCTGTTCTTGAGTTCTCAGGAATCCGCCTGACAGTTCTGTGAACGTTTTAACATCTTCCTCTTGGATACTCCATGATGAATGGAAGACAGAGCAAGGAGTGGCCTTGCACGTCAGAAAACAAGGCACTGACTTGGTTTTGCCATTCAGCTGCGGAACCTTAGACACTCCCTTCCTCTGTCTCCCAACTTCCCCATCAGTCCGTCATGTGGAATTCCACCCCTGCCTCCCAGGCAGGAGGGGAGGGTCACTGGAAATGATATAGAGAAAGTGCCTGGAATATCTAGAGGCCTGATAAATGGTGGTTTCACTTGTAGTCTGGAGTGCTTCATCTTAAAATGAGTCACATTTACTCAGTTTGCATGGTGAACCAGGCTTTACCTGCATGCTATTGTTTTGTTTCGTTTTGTTTTTTGTTTTTGGTGCTTGGGATCAAACTCAGGGCCTTGTGCTTGCAAGGCAAGCACTCTAACCACCGAGTCAAATCCCCAGCCCCTGCATGCTATTTAATCTGCACCACACTTTGTTGGTAGTGGCGGTATCTGCTCTATATATGAAGTACCTAGCACAGAGAATCTAAGCAATGTGCCAGAGTCCCCTGAGTTAGCAATAGGTTCAGTGGTCAGACCCCAGTCTCAGTCTCCAGAGCCTGTGGTCAGACCCCTAGCCACCCACCCGGGGGGGTCTCTGCCTCTCACCTGCCAGAGCTCTCTGATGGGTGCTATTTTGGGCATAGAGCCTCTTGCACCCCAAAGCCTCTGCTGTGCAGAGAAGATGCACGAAGGCCCAGGAAGGTCTGGTCTCACCCCATCACAGCACACTGTTCAAATTCTCTGCAGAGCACTGGGACAATCGCTGTCAGGCACAGTGCTAGATTCTGAATGAAGCCACCCCTGCCTTCAAGGGACTGAGAGCCTATCGACAGAACACCGTGGGGTGGCCAAGCAATGTCAAGCAGGCCAGGATGTCCAGCAGCCTGGGTTCAAGACTGAAAGCAATACTTCCCAACTGTGTGTGTGGGTAAGTCTCTGAGCCTCAGTTTCCCCCCCTGCAAAATAGGGATAACAGTATGAGTCCTGCTAGTACTGTGTTATTGGGTTGTAGGTGGACTTAGGGAACACAGCCAGCCCTCTGTATCTGCAGTATTCTCCTCTGTAGATTCAACTCAATCACCAATCAAAAATATTTTGAAAAGTTGTACCTGTACCAAATAGGTACAGACTTTTTTCTTGTCATTATCCCCTAAATGATACAGTATAATTATTTGCGTAGCATTTACATTGCGTTAGATATTACAAGTAATTTAGAGATAATTTAAACAATGTAAGAGGATGTGTGTAGGTTATATGCAAATACGTGTCATTTTATATAACAGACTTGAGCATCTGTGTATTTGGTCCCCTTGGAGGTCCTGGAACCCATTCTTCATGGACATTGAGGGATTACTGTGCATGTAAAGCATTTACAAAGCTACTGGGCCCATGAGGAGTGCCTGGTAGTGGTCATTCCCCGCATGGGAAAGGCCCGCGTTTGCTTCGTTGCACAGAGGTCAACATGGGCTTGTGCTCCTTAATCACATAGCTACTGAGGTGTTTATACTCAGCCACTGTCATATCATCTGATCTTTACAGTAACTGTAATATGACAGTTACTATCTGAAGTTTAGATAAAGGAAATTCAGCTTCCAGAAGGGAAGTCAGCAGTGGAAGGTTGTAGAACACGGCACGAGGGGCGCTCGGGTCGGCACGAGGGGCGCTCGGGTCCCCTTCAGCCCCTGAGCCTCTGCTTCTTGGCAGGGGATACATGGCACCACTGGCCAAACCTCTTTCCTTTCCATCTTTTCTTTTCCGTCTGTCCTCTCCCTGCCTTTATTTTTTTCTCTTTATTCCTTTCGCAGGGTCTCATTATATTACCCAGGCTTGAATTCTTGGGCTCGAGCAATCCTCCTGTCTCAGCCTTCTGTGTAGCTGGGACCGCAGCCGTCTCCCACCAGGCCCAGCTGGCTCCCTTCCTGACTTCCCGCCTTACATTTCCCACAGCTGTCCCCTGGGGGTTCACACAGGTCTCTGCTCCTCCCAGGGAGCCTGTCCATTCCCAGAGATTCCTTCAGGACCCCTCTCTTTGTGTCCGATTCCCGTCCCTCCATGCGCCTTGCCTGTTTCTCCCCAGGCACTCAGTGACTAAGTGCAGTCCACCCTCTGTGTCTCTGGCTTGGCATCTATGGATTAACCAACTGGTGTGTTGAGAATATTCAGAAAAAGTAATTGCATCTGCACTGAACATATATGGACTTTTTTCTTGTCATTATTCCCTAAACAATATCATATTTATACAGCACTTACCTCAGGGATTATAAATCACTATCTAGAGCACTGCACCATTTTTTGTAAAGGATTCAAGCCTCTGTGGATTTTAATACCCGTAAAGGATTCAGGAACCAATGAATCCTCTGTGGATACCAACTTATGGCTGTAGAAGAAAGCAGATCTCCCGTTAAGATTGTATCATTGCTCACTGGAACCTTCTCCTCTTCCCTGTCACCCATCCCGGGCCCATCCTGTTTGCCTTCCCGGGGCCCCAGTCTGACTGTTCGGCTGACAGACTCGGTGTCCATGTCCTGCTCACCCCTCATCTGCAGCTGATTTGAGTCGCTTCCGTTTATTATCGCTCCCACAGTCAGACCTCCGTGCCGCACCTGATTCCCCTGCCGAGCCAGGCACCTGGCCTGGCTGCCCCACGCCTCAACTTGGGCTTTATTTAAAGCTATCTCCCTCTCTGGTTAATATCCCAGCATTTCCAACATCTGATTACAAGAAAGATCTTTACTTAGTGCTGTTTTGAGTTTGTCTCCATCTTCCTTTAAAAGCCACTGCATTGTTCTTGGCTCTTCATTTATCTCTTACTTAGTCAAAAAGTAGCTAATGAAAATGTATTGTATGAATCAGGGTTCTTCAGAGAAGCAGAAGCATTAGGAAGTGTGGGGCTAGAGAAAGAGACCTAAGGAACTGGCTCACACAGTTACAGCGCTGGCAAATCCAGAACCTGCAGCAGGCTGCAGACCCAGGAGAGCTGATGGTGCAGATGACATCCCAAAGCAGCTTGCTGGATAATTTCCTCTTACTCAGGGCATGATCAGCCCTCAACTGCTTAGATGAGGACCACCCACATTATGGAGGGCAATCTGCTTACTCAGCATCCCCCAATTTAAATATTACTCTCATCCTAAAACACCCTCCAGCTGAAACATAAAACTAACCATCTGCCCAGTGCACTGCCCCATGCTAAGGAGAAAACCAAAACCAAATAAAACAAAATAAGACTCCCAGCATCTAAAAGCTTAAAGTTTAGTAAGGAGGCCAGTTCTATTCTCTTATCAGTCTCATCCTGGGCTTCAAGCTCGTTGCCTACTTCATCCCATCTACTGCATTTGTGTTTTCTGAGAAAGAAACTGAGCCTGATGCTGCAATCTTCTCTTATGATCTTGATTCCTGAGTGTCCTGCTGACCTGGGGGAACAAATATTGTTTTGTCTTCCCAGCACTTTACCCACTGTTCTTCCTGCTCCTATTACATGTCTAGGAGCTCTGCCTTCCTCCTGCCTGGGAGTTAACCCCTGGGCCAATCAGAGCCAAGCAGAGCCCTGCTGGGCCAATCAGCCCTGACCTGGGTGTTCTGGAATGAATACTACTGATAAGGAGGCACAGAGTCCCTCTCTGTGGTAAACCTGGGACACGTGAGCTCAGGGCCCCTTAGCAACCCTGGTTCCCGCCTCATAGAGTAGGAGGTTGGTTGGGCTCAGGAAGCAACAATTAGAGACAAAAATAGAATATTCTGGTAATATTCCAGTTGCTGATTCTACTTGTGCATGAGATCCACCTTATCCTACCCCCATTTCTTTCCTTCACCCTAGTACATTGTTTCTCAAATGAGGGTGAGTTTTCCTTCTGGGGTACATCTTGGCAATGTCTGGAGACACTTGTGGTTGTCACAATTCAGGGCGTGCTGATGGCATCTAGTGGATAGAGGCCAAGGATGTTATAAACATGCTACAATGCCCAGGACAGACGCACTCAACCAAAAATTACTTGGTTTAAGTGGCAGTTCACACTGAGAAGCCCTGCAGCGGTGATCTCTTTACTATCACCATATCCAGTGCTGTCGGTGCTCCCCATAGTCACAGTCCTGGGTTACAGTCCCAGGCTGGCCTGAGGCAACAATATCACATACCCCTACTTCGACTTCCACCACCCAGGACCAAAGCACCCAATATAGTAGCTGCTAGTAGCTACTATAGTAGCTACTGAACATTAGTGATGGATGAGTCCCCTCTGAGATGTGCTGGACAGAGGGAAGACACATCAGCTCTCTAAGACTGGGAAGAAAAAGAATATAAGACATTGCACTAATCACTCGTATATTGATTCCATGTTGTAATGATAACATTTGCATGCATTAGATTAAAAAAATATGATTAAAATTCATTGCACCCATTTCTTCTTGCTTTTATCAATGTGACTACTAGAAATGTTAAAATTATTTATGTGCCTGATCATAAAATGACAAAGAGAGACTAGTACCATTATGGGATGAGTATGATGGTAGACATGCAGCCACTTGTGTGTTGTCAAGCATGTAGTGAGTACCTGAGGAATCTCTGGGAATCTGACTTTTTAAAATCTACTAAAGACATCCTTTCTATGAGGCCATCTCCAATATGTTCCAGACATAGCTGTCCTCAGTATCCACAGGGGATTAGTCCCAGGATACCCCCACAGATGCCCAAATCCTTGAGAATGCTCAAGTCTCTTATATGAAATGGGATAGTATTTGCATATAACCTAGGCACATCTTCCTGTGTACTTTAAATCATCTCTAGATAAATTATATCACCTAATACAATGTAAATTCTGTGTAAATAGTTATACAGTGTTATTTAGGGAATAACAAGGAAAAAGTCTGTGCATGTTCAGCACAGATGCAGTTTGTTATTCTAAATATATTCAGTCGGTAGTAGGTTGGATCCTCGGATGCAGAACTCAGTGGATACAAAGAGCTAACTGTACTTTCATTCCTTTGACAGCCAGGTCCCTCTGGTCCTCTCATTCTCCTTAGTTCCTTGTTCCAGCATTGACTCCAGAGCCTGAGCTACAATTTACTCAGTGCCCTGTTCTTTGCATCTCAACGCAGGTAAGTCTTGCTAACAGTTCTTTTTCTTGGACCTGAACTTGGGTTAGACCTGTGCATTTCTGTCCCATTCTTCATTAACCAAGGAGGGAGGAAACATGAAGGCCCCTCCTTTTTAGCTCTCTGCAGCTTCATGGCATAATTTCCTGCTCCTGACTCTTGTTCTCCAGACACGTTTTCAGGGGCTTTGCTGCTGTTACAGAAAATTCAGAGGTGAGTTGGAAGTTAATGCTGCCTTGTTGCCATGGCAATGCTAGCTGCTTCCAGCTTCACAGCAAGGCAAGAGCGGACACAGGGCTGACAAGATGTGGCCACAGCTCTGAGGACAATACCTGCAAGTACCCCTGTTTCTTTCAACTCTATCTTTCTTCCTGACCCTCTCCACTACCTTTTCCCAGCGGTGCTTATTAACAGCTAATCTGCTGCTGCAATGCAAGGAGCCTCTCTCTGAGGAAGTTGAGGCCTAGAGTTGTTTTGCTGGTCACTCTTGAGGTGCTGAACACCTACTGTGTGACATTTCAATGCCCTCGAGTTAGTGCTGTAGTAGAAGTCTGCAGGATGTTGACAAAGAGCCCCCCCCACCCCCACCCCATAGGCCTAGATTTCCTTAGCTATTGTCATATGAAATCGTTCATCTTAGAAAGAGAGCTGTTTTGGAGCTAAGATGATGATACATACCTTTGTCCTTTTCTGTTGCTATAATGAAATACTGGAGACTGAGTAATTTGCAGAGAATAGATGTTGATTTGGCTCCTAGCTCTGGAGGCTGGGAAGTCTGAGAGCATACTGCTGGCCTTTGGTGGGGACTTTTTGCTTCATCCTAACATGGTAGAAGGCATCACATGGTGAGACAGAGCATGCCTGATAGCTTGGGTCTCTTCTCTTCTTATAGTCACTAATATCATCATGGGGCCCCACCCCCATGACTTCATCTAACACTAAATACCTCACAAGAGCATTCCCTCCAAACACCATCAACATACAAGTCAACATCTTCAGAGCCTTTGCATCTTTAGGTGGGCAGCAAGTAGGTGCTCACTGAAGAGCTGCTAAAGGCTAACAAAGCACTTTACATGGCACATGGATCATTTAATTAGATCTTCACCACAATCTAGTGACTGAGATAATATCACTATCCCCATTTCATAGATGAGAAAACAGGCTTAGCAAGGCCAGAGAAGGCACCCAAGGTGGGACTACTGGGAAGTGGCAGAGCTAGGATTTGAATAGGGAGGTTGTGTTAGTCAGCTTTCCGTTACTTTCACAACATACCTGAAATAATAAACTTTTAAAGTGTAAAGGTTTATCTTGACTCAGAGTTTTGGAGGTTTCATTTCATGGTCAATTACCCTGATTGCTTTTGTCCCTGGGGTGAGGTCATATATCATGGTGGGAGTATGTGGTGAAGGAAGCCTCATCTTGTGAGTACCTTACCTGGAAGTAAAATAAAGGAAAAGGAAGCAGCCAGGATTCCAATATCCCCTCCTGGGGCATGTCCCCAATAACCCAGCTTCCCTCCTTTAGTGCCACAGGCTGGAGATCAAGCACTTAACACATGTTATAGGACACTGAAAATCCAAAGGCAGCCATCTCATTCCAGAATTTTGTAGCACTGTTAGAAATAAATGTGTGAAGTGACGACCATCCTTAATTTACCAGTAAGGAAACTGAGGTCCCAAGAAGGACCAAACATCCAGAGTCATACAGAAAACAGAAGACAAAACCTGGATTTGAGACTCAGTCTGCCACCCTCCAAACTTTACTCACCTGTTTTGGACACATGTAGGTGCCGTCTAGTTGTGAGTGGTCATTTGCAAGCAGGGAGTCCCTTATGCATCCTTAGGGAGGGATCCTGCTGGGTCGGACTCCAGGTAGAGCTTGGGGCCGATGCCATGGTGTGCATGCAGGATGGACAGCTGCACCCATGGCCTCTTGGCGAATCAGGCCTACAGTGAATTAGAAGCTGGCGATGCTGCTGAGAAGGGCTGAGAGTGCTTTGCTTGCTGCAGTGGCAGCCTTTTCTGTGCTGAGAGAGCCCAGCAGCTGCACAAGGAGTCAGTCATAGCTCCTCAGGCCACATGCATGCATCTAAGCCACCACTGATGGCTGCTGCTTATGAAGAGGACCCTCAACCCAAATGAGAAAGCATGACTCCCCTCCTAATGAACACCTGGAGATCCCAAAAAGAACGCGCATGGGGAGAAGTCTTGTGAGAAGGATGGCCAGAGACGCGGCCTAGTGCTGGAGGCAAGGGTGGTCTACTTTTCTGTGGACTTAGGCCCCAAAAGAAAGTAAGAAAATACAAGGACAGAAAGCCAAAATCACAAGCCCCAATTTGTATCACTGAGATTCCCAAACCACTCAGCATTCTAATGTCATCCTGTGCTTTAATGTCCAAAATGTCTGCATTGCTGGTGGCCCCACAGGCAAGCTTGTATAGGATTAAGTTTTCTGTTCCCCCTTCTCTCTGGGCACCAGCCCCCCTTTCACCCAGATCTCAGTTTGAATCCACACCCCACTCTCCTTAGGTGCGTGAATTTTGAGCAATTTTCTTTAGTTCTAGAAGCTTCCATTTTCTCCTGTAAAACAGCAAATTACACCTGTTGCTCCAGGCTGCTTGGGGGATTACATGAGAGAGTGGAGGGGAAAGTCCTCATTTAGCACAGGGCGCTGTGACCAGCATTCAGCACTGTGCTCTTTTCCACCTCCCTGCCTATCTCTAGGACCATGTGTGTGGTCTAGAGGCAGCGAGACGCTGAGCTGGTTGCCCCGATAGCCCCCCTGCAGACCCCTCTCTCCCCCCAGAGCGATGCCATGTAGTCCCAGCCTCCCACACTTCTCATTATGGAGCCGGCCTGTAATTAGACAGTTCCCTGCTTCGGGAGAATGTGCCCGTCAGCATCCGGTTCCCTTGCCTTGTGGGGCCCAGAGTTCTGCTTGTAGGCGAGACCTCGTCTCTGTGCACAAGGACATCTTTGAACACTGAAAATGAGACAAAGTCTGTTCTTCCCGTGGCCCTCTTTAACTTGGGGTCAGCTGAGACAAAGCCTGTGTGACAAGGATTACAGAGGTGGCTCTGGCCATGCCCGGATAGCATGCTCAGGATTTTAGTCTTGGCAGGGAGGGTAAGAAATGGGCTCTAGAGAACTCTGAAATGCCCTCTGCCAAGCTGCCAGCCCACTTCACTGCAGATTCTGGGAGTTTCTGGGTGTGCCTGTCCTCTTCCTCCCATATCAGCTGGAGAGGCAGGGAGGGGGGGTGGTAAGGGTTCAGGCACACATCAGAATCCTGGCTTTGCCTTTTGCTAGCTCTGTGACCTTTGGCCATTAACTTTCCTCTTATGAGTCCCAAATTATGCATTGTAAAGTGGAGGGGCTGAGCCTTACTTCTGAAGCTTGTTGAGAAGAGTAAATGCAAGAACACTTAGACAAATAATCACTCCAACAGTGAATGATAGCTGTTCTTATTTTCTTTAGCTCGGTCTCACCTCTGTCCCCTGTTTCCTCCCTAAATAGGCCTTGCATATAGGACTGTGCTTTTACACATACCGGTCCCTCCACACAGAATATTAATCTGTGAATGTGTACATGATTTCCCTAGTAAACTCCTGTTGATTCTTCAAGACCCAGATCAAACGTCACCCCTTCTAGGCAGCTTTCCCTGATTCCCCAAGCAGTTAGTTACTTTGTTATCTGGACTCCAACAATGATGTTTATACTTTTGGCAGCCCCTTTGAATTTTGAGTTAACCGTTAAAACTGCTCCATCCCATTGCCCTGACCGTGGCTCGGTTGTGAGGTCGCGGAAGACAAGGCCTCCACTTGTTTTTTCCTGGTAATTCATAGCGTAGGTGCTTTGTAATTCTTTAGTCAAACAAATGAATGACTCTATAGAATAAATGGCTGCAAGGATGATTACAGGGAAGATTAAATATTAATATAAGAAAAACATGTTACTCTTTTCATCACTTATTGCTTTCTTCTAGCCCGGACTGGGTTGGCAGTTCAGGAATAGAAGGAAATAAGTACCTAGAGAGACACCACTCAGGAAACTGGAGACAAAGAGTGAGTCTACCCCGAGAGCCTGCTGGGTGACCTCAGGTCGGTGTCTTACCCTCTCTCTGCTGCAGTACAGAAGGTTTATAAAAGCCCCGAGTTTTGGGGTTGGAGGAGAAAAGCACAGTCCAAAGAATGTTGAGGCCCAGCTGAGGCGGGTCATGGCTGCTGGACCTTCGGGAAGGCCCCACTCCTTGGCCTGTGACCTCCAGCGACACGTGCAGACCCTTCCCTGGAGTGGAAAGGACTTTGACCGTCACCATAGCTGTCCGTGAGCTGGAGTGTTTCCAAGAGAGGCACCCGGGTAAGCAGACAGGCACCGACGGCCGAAGTAAGCTCCAACTCCTCGGTCGTGGACTCAACACCAAACTCAGTCTCTGGGAGCCACCTGTCCCCTGACCCTCCTCCAACACGCCCACTCCTGCGTGCTCTGTGGGCTTCATGCTCGCGGGGCCCCTGGACTGACTCGCCCTCTTTCTGGCTGCACAGTGGATGTCACCTGCTCAGAGACCCCCCGACTGGCCCTTCTCTTCGGCCACGAGTCGCTGACTCCTCACTGGGTCTCATTGTCTTAACGACGTGCCTTCCTACCCGACCCGGCTGGCCTGCTTCTGTGTTTGTGGTCTCATTCTCCTTTGAAACCCTTAGCACGCTTCTGTCCCAGTCTTATCCCCAGATCCTGGCACAGGGTCTGGTTCAGAGTCGGTCACAGGGGTTGGCTGAGTATTTGTCAAACGAGTGAGCGACGGAATGAGTGGAAGGCTGAACGAGTGTGCGAAGTCTCAGCCTGAGCAGGAGGAGGCTCCTTGTCTGATAGGCGGTCAGTAGGCTCTGGGTTTCCTCAACCCTTGTGGACACAGCGACCCTGTGTTGAGACCCTGCAGCCCCTCCAGTGGGTCTGCTTCTCGATTGTCCCTGCAGCTGCCAGCATAGTGCCGGGCACACAGTAGACACCCAAAAGATGCGTGTGCCAATGTCCATCGCACTGACAGTGTAGGCTTCTCATGGCAGGTGCTATTCTAAAGTACAGAAGCTCCTCAGGTTATGATGGGGCTACGTCCTGATTAAATCCATCATAAATTGGAAATATGTGAGGTTGAAAATGCATCAAAGCAACCTCACCTACTGAACACCCCCGCTGAGCCCCCTACTGGGGTCTTGGTCGTTTCTCCTCATGCTCTCAGGGCTGACTAGAAGCTGCCGCTTGCTGCCAACACCCGGCGTCTCAAAGATGTATTGTACTGCACATTGCCAGGAGGGTAAAGACCTAAATTCAAAATTCAAAGTGTGGTTTCTCTTTAATGGCTCTTGCACCCGCATGAACTCTAAAAAGTGTTAGCTGAACGACTGTAAGTTGAGGACCATTTGGGTTCAAATCTCGGCAGCGGCACTTTCTCACTCTGTGAGACCCAGACCATGGTCTTTACCCTCTCTGGGCCCCATTTCCATGAGTACAAAGCAGCCAGTAAGGACAGCTTCCCTATCGAGTATCAGGAAGACACACAGACAGAAGACATAAAAAGTGCTGGCACAAGTAGATGCTAAGTGCATGAACACCCTCAGCATCCCGTGACTCCAACACCTTCTAAGGGCCTGGCCCACCCCGGCAGGCACGCGGCTTACCTCAAATTCAGCGCCTTCCATGGCCCTCACTGTCATTCTCAGCTGAGACTTTGGAGGGCATTAAGGCTCCTTTCAACACCCTCCTTTTCTCCTTCACCGTCACTTTTCCCCGGGTACAGTTACGTCTGGGATAAAATTAGCAGGGCCCGGGCCGCTGAGAAGAAGACGTGGGGGCGGCAGGTTGGGAGCTCCATTTAGCAAGCACAGGCCAGTCGCTTACTCCACGAGCAGTGGGAATGCCAGGTCCAGGAACAAAATCCCAAATAATCACTGACTCTAGCATCCGTGAGGATCTAGAAGGGCCATTCTGGCTTTTCTTCTTTGAAAATGTGGAAACTGCGGCCCAGCTTAGGAGGCAGACTGGCAAGTTCGGGGCAGCACTGGCACTTGCTCTTTGTGACTTCCCAGCTTCCAAACTGCGGTTCTAAAGTGAGAATCGACCTCAGAAATGAAGGCTTTCAGAGTCCCAGGAAAAAGCTGGGCTGCCTTTTAATTAGTTTTTAAAATACCACCGCTATCTCCTAGATTATCTTAAAAATAAAAACAAATGAAGACAAACAAGCAAAATATCTCAGAATGGCTCAAGTAACTAGGCAACAGCAATCTGGGGAGCTGGCCGAACCCAATTTCCTCCCTCCTATCCAGTCCACTGTGCTGCTGGGCAGTCTTGGCCCCCTTTTGATACCTCCCCCCACCAGGCAGCAATGGCCACCGCGGCCTTCCAATCTACATGCCGTCTCTTCCTGTGGTTTTTCTAGAAGATCCCAGGCAACCTCTTTTGCATCTTTTGGCCCACCCTGGATTCTATGCCCATCCTTAAATCAGTGCTGGAGCTCTTATTGGCTCAACACATACTTGTTAAATGCCTATAACACGTAGCATAGCAATGAACAAAACAAAATTTCCAAAAATTGACTTTTATTTTAGCAGGAAGATAGGCACAAAAATATATTTAAAAAAAAGTAAATTACACAGTCAGTAATTTTTAGCTGTGATAAGTTCAAGTGCTTTGCAGAAAAAATAAAGCAGAGACAGGAGATGGGTAATGCAAGAGGAAGAAGTTGCAATGTTAAGTGGACAGTGTAAGCAGAGACCTGAGGAAGTGCAGGAGTGAGCCGAGAGAGTTTATAGGAGAAGAGCATTCCAGGCTCTGGGAACCGTCAGTGCGAAGGCCCTCAGGCAGAAGAGTGCTTAGTATTTTTGAAGAACAATAAGGAAGCCAAATGATTACAACAGAGCAAGTGTGGGGGGACTGTAGGAGAGGAGGTGGGGGGGTTAAAGGGACAGGTAGTATAGTCCTTGAGACCCGTGGTGACGATTCTGGTTTCCAGTTAGTTAAGTAGGAAAGGATTTTGAGTAGAGAAGTTACCCAATGTCACCTAGGCTCACAGTTCATGTAAATCATGTGGACCACTAGTTTTTGCTTTTCACTGCTGCTTGGGTACCACAACATTACAGTGTGTTTAACCATTTGGGTGCTGAAGAACACTTTGTTTTCAGTTGGAGGCTGTCACAAGTGAACTTGCTCTGAACATCAGGTTTCCCGTCCTGACTGCACGGTGAAATCACCTGAACAGCTTTACAAATACATACGTCTGGGTCTCCTCCCCAGAGGCTCTGATGTCACTGGTTTGGGATGGGGCCTGACTTCCAGATGATTCTAATGTACAGCTGAAGTTGAGCATCTATATGCTGAGGACCCCCCCACTCCTTATGTCTGAGTCAACACTTCTTTGACACACACATTTTGATGTGAGCTTCCAACGACAGATCTCTATTTTGATGTCTAATAATCATAATAATCATATTCAACTCCATCTAGTCCCAATCCCATTCCTGACCCCTCCCCAAACCTTTTCTTTCAGAATCTTTTCTTAGTAAGTGGGCTCCCCATCCTCTCGTTCCTTGATTCCAAATCTTCACATCATCCTTGTCTCACTCTTATTTTTACATCTTATGTCCAATTCTTCGGGAAACCATGTTCACTCTATGTTTGAAACATATCTCTACTTGGGCTGGGGTGCAGCTCAGTGGTAGAGCACTTTGCCTGGTGTTCAATCCCCAGCAGCACCACAACACACACACACGCACACACACACGCAGTCTCCAGAGTCTGCTACTGTGCAGCATATCCACTGCTCTTAACCCCACTGAAGTCCCCTTGATCCCCACGTCTGCCTCCCCTGCCTCCAGCTGTGGTGCCCGAGCCTGGCTCCCACAAATTCATGTTGAGAGCTTTGTAAACTATGGATGAAAACCATATTCATCTTGCTGATGCTTGATGCTATTCTTAGTTGTTGGGTATAATTCTGAAACCTTCATTCGCATACCCAGAATCTTCTCCTGCTCCTGCCAGGGTCCCAGCTCTTCCCAAAGGGACAGCCACCTCCGGCGGTGCTTAGATCAGTGGGGAGTTAATGTTCTCTTTCCCACCAGCCCCAGCACATCGGGACCCTGAGCACTGTTCTTATATCACAGAGAAACTCAACCTCTGAATGGAGTTCAAATCTGCTTATTACCAACTTCGCTTGTGACAGCCCCAAACTGGAAACAAAATGTCCATCAGTAGGAGACTGGGTAGAAAAATATGATTTCCATGTAACAGAGTATTGCTCAGTCATGAAAAATGACCTATTGATATCTATAACAATTTATATGCTTCTTAAAGGCATAGTGCTGCATGAAAAAAGTCAGCCTTCGAAAGTTGCATGCATCTCAATTCCATTTATACAATATTCTCAGAAAGACAGCTATGGAGATGAAGAACAGAGCAGTGGTTGCCAGGGAATACAGATCGGGGGAAGATGTGAGTAAAAAGGGTGCAGTATAGGAGAATTTTTGAATCTTTTGTGTGTGTGTGTGTTTTAAAAGATCTTTTA
The DNA here is from genome assembly GCA_004026905.1 of Hystrix cristata. Classification (NCBI taxonomy): domain Eukaryota; kingdom Metazoa; phylum Chordata; class Mammalia; order Rodentia; family Hystricidae; genus Hystrix; species Hystrix cristata. Next base: position 20,602 of record PVJO010017555.1, on the reverse strand, counting down.
TTTTGGGGCGGTGCTGAGATCAAATGCAGGGCCTGTGTATGCTTAGCAACTGGGCTACATCCAGCCCGAGAGTCTTTAGGAGCTAGAACAATGCCGTATCCAAATTACGGTGGCAATTTCACAAACCTACACATGTGTTAAAATTTGTAGAGCTATACACTAAAATGGAAAAGAAGTCATTTTTTTCATATGATAATTTATAAATTAATTAATGTTTAAAAGCACTATGGCTGCTTGGGTGGTCAAAGCCTGCTGGACCCTGTCGGGTGTGATGGTGCTGAGAGTTTACTAGATTTCCAAGTAATTCCATTGTGCAGCCAGGGTGAGAGCCACCGATATGGATGGAATTAAACCCGGAGAGTTTAGAATTTAAATCTAGAGAAGCAAAGAGATCCAAAGACTGAGCCCTGATTCCCCAAGGCACATAGGCTGGGAAGTGAGGAGGAACCCAATCTGATTGCTGTGGCAGGGCAGGAAGGACCCTTGACCTGTCAGACACATTGCCAGAACTGCGAGTGAGAAGCTGATGGCCCTGGGGCCCAGGGCAGCCTGTAGGAAGCAGAGTGGATCTCAGAATCAGCTACTCTGGGAAGGGAAACGATTCACCCTCTTGACACCTTGACTTTGGCCCAGGGAGACTTATTTTGGACTAATGTTGTTTATGACTGTAAGATAATAAATCTGTGTTAAGTCACTAAGCTTGTGGTGATTTGCTACAGGAGCAATAGGAAACCAGTTTAACAGCCCTGAGCCAAGATCCTGGTCCTGACTCCCCATCTGCACGAGTGCGGACACACACATACACACACACACACACACACACACACACACACACACACACACCCCGCTCTCTGAAGGCCTGGCTGCACACATGTTCTACCAGCCCACTGGGCCACCTTGGGTACCCATGTCATCTCTCCGAGCCTTGGCCCTCTCATCTTGAAATGCAGTTCATAACCCTGCTGACGTCACAGGGTGGCTGTGAGGGTGAATGGGATAATACTTGTGAAGTCTCTTAGCAACAGTGCTTGGCACGAAATTGGTGCTTAGCGCTATTTTTAGCTGTTGAGCATAATTCTGAACCTTTTATTTGTATATCCAGACCCCTTCCTGCCTCCTGCCAGGGTCGCAGCTCTTCCTGAAGGGACAGGCACTTCCGGCAGTGCTTAGATCAACAGGGAGTTAATGTTCTCTTTCCCACCAGCCCCAGGGCCCTAGGCTCCCGAGCACCGAGCACCGTTCTCAGAGGAAAGAGCAACTCAAGTGGGGTGTAAATCCTTTTGTTGCCGTTGCTCAGCTGGGTGGCACTGGGGAGTAATGTCACCTCTTTGAGCTTCTCTCACCTTATTTGTAGAATGCCCACAATAAGCCCTGGCACAGGGTGTCAGTGGGAGAGGTAAGTGTGCTTATTACTGGGCATATAGCAAGTGCTCAATAAATCACATGAACTCCCAAAATACAAGTTCTCCCAAAATATGAATATGCCTTTCAGCCAGGATTTAGGTCAAGTTTGTGAATCCAGGAACCCATACAATTTGCAGCTTCATTTAAGAAAGGGCATCCAGACTTAAAGGGCTTCAGATGGGACCAATGCCACAGAGGTACCCTGAAAACTAAACTCTAAGTTCTGTTCTTTGCTCTTAACCCCTCTCTTCCATGATGCCTCTGCCAAATGGATTCTAGAAAAGTCTTTTTTGACCATCCTGAGTAAATCTCTGAAGCCTGAGATTTTCTGGAACTGTCAGAGGTAGTGGCCACTTTGGCCTCTTGGCAGTATCCATAGTCCCAGGATAAGTGCAAGACTTTCAATAAAGCAAAAGCAAAATCTCTCCTGCATGAGATCAGCTCCTTGGAATACAGTAAACACTGAATCTCCTCCTTCCTTAGACATTAGGGTTGCCAGATGTAGCAAATAAAAACATCAAATGCCCAATTTAATGATGAGTAAATTTTTAGTATAAGTAAGTCCCAGATATTGCATGGCATATTTAACCAGGAGATCATATTTTATCTGGGAGCCCTGTCTGTTAGGGACCCTTCAAAATCAAGTACAGTGTTGGGAGAAACAAAATCAACACTAGCAGTGGGATTGTTGGGACTTCTTCCCCAGGCAAGGGTGTGGCTATTCAAACTCAGCATGTTTTTCAGAAATGACTCTGCTTTGAGAAGTAGCCTGAGACTTCTGGTATTCAGCACAGAATAACCAGTGGCAGAAGATTTGTCTCCTAAGCCACATGGTGACTTGATTATCATCCACACCTGGAGTGAGACATACAGGGTCTGAATCATACTCTGAGACTCTGACTTGTCCTCTCTGATTCTCTACTGATATTTCTTATGTCTTTAGGCGATGTCGTCACTAATAGAGAAACGTATATAAAATGTATAAGACACAATGGTAAATATCCCTGTATCGTAATCCATTTTTTGTTATAACAACATACCTGGCACTGGATGCTTTATGAAGACTAGAAGTTTATTGGGCTCCTGGAGGATGGAAAGCCCAAGAGCATGGCACCAACGTCTTCTGGGCACCTGGTGAGGACCTTCTTTCTGCGTCATAACTTGGAGAAGGACACAGCATGAGCTGATGTTCGAGTTTCAATGTGAAGCTAAGGCCATCATGGGCTCCCATCATAATGGCCTTATCTAATACCCCACCTCCAAATCCCATTAATGTACGAGTTTGGGGATTCAGTTTCTAACATAAGAACTTCTGGGGGACACATTCAAACCACAGTCCCCTCTGTTCGGTTTTTGTTCTCCACCATTTAGAAAACAGACATTTCCACGAATGATTAGACCTGCTTTCCTGAAACAGCAAATTGGGGATTCTCAGGCATGTACACATGATCACCAGCTGGGCACGCCTCTGTGCGGAACCTTCTGTTCTCTGTTGAACATGTCTATGTTCATCGTCCCCGCAGTGGGTGCTGGCAGATGGCCAGCTGGCCTATTTTCTTCAAGGAGCCCCCTTTGAGCCCCACCCTCCTCTTGTCGTCAACAGCTGCAGGCTTTGTGGCCCCAGCTGCCGACGCCCATTTTCCAGCTTCTGCTCAGGGCCATGTGACCAGACCCACCCTCCACATGCCAGGCACCCCGGGATGCCTCTGCGGTCCCTGCAGGGTGACCTCAGCTCACTTGACCCCAGATAGCACACAGCAGCATGTACATTATGTCCTAAATGAGCCACACAAACACCTCTCTGAACAGGCGTTGGCAACATACCCATTTCTGGAGATGCTGAAACAGAAACCCAAATGGACAATGTGTTGCGTGAATGTACTGTGTGCTGATGCTTTACATATTACCTCATAGTTCACAGTAAGGAAGAGTTTTCATCATCCCTACTGCTATTGGAGTAATGTATTCAAACACTCGAGAAGCAAAATATTAAAAATAAATCTTATCCGCACTCGGCAGCCCTCATTCCCCTCAAAACTCTTTTGAGGTTTCTCAACATCTGAACTGTTGACATTTGAGGTCTGGTGATTCACTGTTAGCAGTGGTCAGCCTGTGCATGGTAGGATGCTTAGCACGTCCCTGACCTCTAGCCACTAGATGCCACTGGCACCTCCCCCACACACGTGACAACCACAGTCATCTCCAGAGATTGTCAAATGTCCTCTGGGAGTGGGAGTAGGCAAGTGGCTGCTTTAAAATAATCATTGTAATAGTTTCTTGAGAATCTTTCTGGGATATTTCTGTGTACATGTGCGTGCCTTAAAAAAAAGATGAGTTGACATCCATCCCTCTTCCACAGCTTACTTTTTAATTTAATATACCTTGGCTCTATTTCCGTAAGTGCACATAAAATCCTCGTTTCTCCTTCAAACAGCTGCATGGTATTCCTTTGGAGGCACTGCTGCAAGTGATGTAACAGTTCCCTAAGAACGAACATTCGAGTCATTTCTCATGCTTTGGCTGTTAGAAATGATGCTTGTAATCACATCCCTGCACATTTATCTTGATGAACCCAGTCAGAATACTCATCCATTAGGGAGTACAGGGTAAACCCTTCAAAGTCAAATTGCTTGGCCAGACTACGGACATTTTACTTTTGATCTGCCACCTTGTAATCCAAAACAGTTTGTGCCAATTTACTGCACTGCAGCTAACATCTTGATAAATAAAAGACCAAATACTTAGTGATCACTTACTGTATTTCATACGCCATGTTCACTTATTTGGATGTGTTACCTTACTTAATTCTCACTGCAAGTCTGATTGCCAGGAACTGTTATTATTTCCATTTTGCAAAGGAAAGACTTTGGGCTGAGAGAAATTAGGAATCTTTTCTAAACTCGCCAATATCAGTACTCGAATCCCAGCCCAGAGCTGTCTCAGACTGAAACTTATTCTCTTAACCAATACATTTACCCCTCATAACAATCCTGTTAGGTGGCCTCCATTATTCCCATTTTCTAATGGGATTGTTGAGACCCAGAGCAATTAAGTGACTTGCCCAGGGCCATACGACCGAACCAGGAATCTGAGCCTGACTCTAGAATCTCTGCTCTTCCGTGAAGCTGCCAATGCCGCCCCTTCTGAAAAGCTCTCTGGGGTTACTCTAGCTGCCTTCATCATCTGACCTCCAGCAGCAGCTCCCCGAGAATCTAAATGCCATAAGGGAAGCCACCCATGGTGATGGCCACTACCGACAGCTTTTGTTGGCTGCAGATCTCCTATGTCAGGTATCATACTTCCCATGGAACATCTCACTTTACATTTGACAAAAAGCCTATGAGATGGGAAATACTGGCCTTATTTTACAGATGAGAGGACTGGGGCCCATAGACGTTCAGAGATACGTTCAAGGTCTTGGAGCCAGGACATGGCAGCGCCAGTCTTTGAACTCATGTCTGTCTGGCCCCAAAGCCTGTCTTCACTCAACCCTTCCCTAATTTAACCATGTGACTCCTGGCAGATAGTTTTAAAGATTTTTGTTTATTTGGGGGCAAAATAGGTTATGTCTGAATTACTATTCAGATCAGGCTTATGAAAAAATGTCATAACAGCACAGGTGACCTTCATGTTTTAGCAACAAGCTTGATGCCCGGGGCATGATTTTTATGAGTCTGGTTCTTCCTTTCCACTTCCTTGGGAGGAAAAAGTCCCTAGGCCAGAGTACTTACCTTTACTTACACACACACACACACACACACACACACACACACACACACACACACACACACATGCACAGAGAGAGAGAGAGAGAGAGAGAGAGAGAGGGAGGCACCAATTTGTATTTCCTGCTCTCCTTTGAAATGGAGGAAGAAAGAACAGAAGGAGGCATGGTTGTGGCTTTGAGGTAGAATTTAACAGCAAACGGAAACCTTGCAGAAGTTGCTTGTGCTGATTTGCTTTGGGTGTTAAGAATCCTACCAGAAAGATGCTAATTGTCCCGGCTTCCTAGAGCTCAGAGGAGTTTCCCACATTGCACTGCAGGAAAGGAGGACACAGGCAAATGAGGTGAGGCTGTGTGGACCTGATTCTCTTTGTTGTGCATGTGGGCTGCAGCAGCCTTGCAAGATGTAGACAGGTACACACGAAAACACTTTGTTCCCTGGATAGTGCGATGAGGAGGAGGAGAATGTGACTCAAAAGCTGTAATCGAGCTCAGCTTTGCCACCAGCTCTGTGACCCAAAGGAAGTTGCCTATCTGGACATCAGAGTCTCAGTCTCTAAAAGCTGGCTGGACTGTATACCATGTCATTATTTATCCAGGTCTAATGGAGACAACCTCAGCCAGCCCGACGGAATTCTGTTTCTGAGGAACACAACCTAACCAGCTGCAATGGCAAAAAGTGATAAAAGTAGCCAAGTTTTACTAAGTTGTATGAGCCAAGCACTGAGCAAACTATTCTTCATGGACTATTTTACTTGTGTCCTATAACAAAAGCAAGAGCTGGATAATTTTATTAATCTGCACTACGAATGAGGAAATTGAGGCTCAAACAGGCTAACTGATTTGCTAAAGTCTCAGAGTTAAAAATAAAACAAACAAAAAACCCGGCAGATACAGAGTTCCAGACAAATTTGCCTACGTGCACCATCTCCCTAGGCAAAGATTCAGGTAGCAGAAATGTGGCTGGGTGTAGCGGTGGACACTGTCAGGGCCACTAGACAGGCCCTCACTTTGAGGTCACCAGGAAGCCAAGGGCTGACCTCCTTTAACCGGGCGCTCCCGGCTTAGGCCGCAAGGCAGGCCTGTAACTGGATCTGCTTGGAGAGGCCCCAGCTTGCCATTCACTGGGCTGGAAACCTGAGCTGCTCCTGAGAGGGCTGGAAGACAGCTCGGGGCCTGGGGATTGGTTCGCGCTATCTCAGCTTTTACCCCAGCAGGCTAAGTGGCTTTTGGCCCTTGTTAATGGCGCCATCTCAGATCGGTGCCAGGGGAACACTGGCCATTTGGGGGAGGAAAGGCAGAGGGAGGTAGAAGACAATGAGTGTCCCGTCCTCCCCCTCAGTTGCCTGGGTGGACTGAGCACTTGCTCCAGGGTAATGCAGCAGAAATTTCAGGTAGGAAGGGTGCCCGAGTTCAGGGTCCCTTTCCCTCCTGCTTATCCATTATTTGCAAATGCAAATCTCAGGCTGGCTGAAAATTCCAAGCCACACTCCTGGAAGCTGACCTGATCAAATATTAATAGAGGCTGATGGGTTGTCATCGTCATGAATTCCATGATCTGCATTTATTGCTTCGGCTCTATTTTACAGAAATTGTTTTCCCTCTTTTCTGTGTCACATTTTTATCACTTTCCCTCCCCCAAATCTAGTTTAAAGCGACTTGTAAATCTGTGTCCTGTCAAAACTGTGCTCTAGCCCCAACTTGGGAGTAGGGAGGTAACGGAAAATTAATTTACGTGTCAGGCATTGATTACAAAGAGGGAGCTTCTTAGATGTTTGTTTGTGGAAGTGCACGGTGTGGTAAAGAGAATCCTCAAATCAAATCACCCGGCTCTGAGTCCCCGAGCTGCCCTTCCACGATGTCATAACAATTGCTTCCATTTAGGCAAGACATCTCATGTGCCAAAGTACTCACGCAACCAGTCCATGAGCTAGAGGTTGTTAGAATCATCTCCGTTTTTCAGATGAGGAAACGGAGGCATAGGGCAGATAAGCAACTTGCCCAAGTTCTCATAATTTGCAAAAGGCAATTTGCCAAGCCCAGTTTCCACTTATTCAGAAAATGGGGGATGATAATTTCCAATTTGCTATGTACTTTTGGGAAGATTAGTTTCTATAAGGCACAAGTACTAAGGCACATGGAACGTCCCTCCTTCTCTCCTTCCTTCCTATCTTACTTCCTTCTTCCCTTCCTCCCTCTCTTCCTTTCTTTCCAATATTCATCAAAGGCTGGAAATAAATCAGGCCTACTGCCAGGTCCGGAGAGATGATGGGATCCAGACAAGCACTTTGTGCCCTCAAGGTTTCTCGTGAGCCTGCCATCCTGCAGGGGGACAGACACTACACAATGATCCTCCCAACATCCCATGTGCTGCTGGCACCAAGAGGGTCAGTATTTTCCTCCTATGGCTTCTATGTCCTCCCTGCTGCTGGGAGAGAGGTAATTCTTATTGGCAGGCCCCTTCGTCATCTCTTAGCCCCTTTGTCATCTCTTAGCTCTTCCTTAGCATTTGTGACCAAAACTCTGACCCAGAATAAAGCTCAGGGAATTGGCAGAGTTTGCTGACACCCACAAAGAAAGGAGCAAACAGCCAGGCCAAGAAGGGAACTAGGTGTATCTGATCCAAGTCCCACGATAAGATAAGACAGTATGTTCCAAACTCAGGCATGCAATGGGGCCAAAGTCCTTCCCTCCTTTGAGCTGAAATCCCCATCCTCCATTGGCACGGGGCAGTGTTTACGTTCTCAAAGTAGAAGCACTCATCAGTCCCACCAGGGCCAATTACATTTCCAGCTTTCTTCATGATTCCTCATGCCTTCCCTTTCTTATTAGAAAGAATGCTGAGTTCCTTTCCCTTTTTAGTGGTTCTTGCTGGACCTGTTTCCCTTTGCCAAAGTCCCTCTTTAGGCAAGATGCCTAAAATCTAATGTCAAATGGGCCAAAGCATAGACTTCACACCTTCCATTCTTCTTCTTCTCATGCTCATTGTGGGCATACACAAGGCACTGTCCTTTAGTCAATGAGACCCCCACCTGCTGCTACCGAGGCCAGGGTGTGTGGGCAGCAGGGCTTCTACTGATTCCTGTACGGTATGATTTTGCCTCTTCACTACAGAAGCAGGTTTTATTAGCCCCATTGTGCAGATGACATCCAATTTTGTCATTTCTCTGAATTTGATCATGACACCCATGAATCTTATGAGTAGGGTCCTCTCAGGCTTAGAATCCTGAGGTGTGTCCCAGGACCTGCCCCCTTCCATCCTTTCCCATCTCACTTACCAGCACTCTTGGAGTCTTGGCCCAAGGACAGTGAAGAATCCAGAGGCCATGCCTTCATCTCCCACCCAGGTACACACACAAACATCTTCCACTTGTGCTAATGGATACCATGGAAAACCACCATGATGCACATTGATTGTTCTAACTTACATTTATTCCTGTTTTGGTGTTTTTCCTTTGGGGAACATGGTGGATTGGAATATTCCTTCATCCATACTCCTTAACATGCCCTTTCAGTGTCTCAGCTGGCGGGTGGAGTTTGTTTCCTCATGGACTGAGGCCAAGCTTTTCATGGGACTCGCGCTGACCAGAGGAATGTGACTGAGCTCAAGGTGAGAAAAACTCTCAATGTGCTAGTGTGCTTCGTCTTCTGCACTCCTGTTACCCATGTTGAGCGTAATGATTTGAACCTTGAATGTCTCTCAAGGGCCCAGGCATTGGAGCCTTGGTCCCTAGCTCGTAGTACTCTTTGAGAGGTGGTGGAAATTTTAGGAGGTGGGGCCTAGTGGAAGGAAGGTAGGTCATCAGGGCTGTACCCTTGTAGAAGACGCAGAAGACTCTAGTCCTACCTCTCTCTCTCTCTCTCTGCTTCCCAGCTGCTATGATGTGAACAGGCTTCCTCTGTCACATGTTTCTGCCACCATAACGTACTGCACTATCGCAGGCCTAAAGCTACTGGGCCATGTGATTGTGAATGGAAACTTCTAAATCCATCAGCCAAAATAAATCTTTCCTCCTTTCTTTTTTTATTTTTTAATTTTTTTGTATGCTGGGAATCAAATGCAAGGCCTTGTGCTTGCCAGGCAAGTGCTCTACCACTTGAGCTAAATCCCCAACCCCAATCTTTCCTCCTTTCAAAGAGTTCACCTCAGGTGTTTTGCCGCAGCAATGGCAAGCTGACTAACACAAGAAGAAAACATGTCTTCTGGTCCATACAGGATGAGGAGCATGAAGTGCAGCCCTGAACTTGACCTCTGTCTGGAGCCAAGCCCAGTCCATCCAGCAGGGGCAGTTGATGCTCAGATGCATGTACAAGAGTGACTGAGTGTGAGCAACTGTGTTTTGTGGTTGTTACCCAGAGTTAATGTAGCCATAGCTGGTTTCTACAGGGGAGCATCCTGCCCCACTTCCTGACTCTCACACCCCTTTCTCCACCATCCAGCAGAGGGCCCAGGACCCAAGCTTGGTCAGTGGGCACACCTGTACTGGGGACTCTCCATTTGCCCTCCCAGCCCCAACCCCCTTTCCATGCCAGCCTGCTCTCAGCCCAGGCCCCACCCTTGAGAGCAGCCTGTGAGGAGCTCTGGTCTCACTATTTCCTGTTCTTGCCCCTCAGGCCCACAGGAGGTAAGAGATTCTCCTTGTAACCAGTCCCAGGTGCCTCAACACCCTAAACATACTCCAGACCTCCAGAGTAGATCCTCTGCTCATCTATATTGGGAATCTCACCACATGTATTTTCTATTTCCAGCTAAGACTCTGCCTCACCCAGACCACACCTTCATTCCAACTTCCGGACGCACTTGGGTAAGTTGTTTAGGCTTCATTTTCCCTCCCTCAACTGATAACATGGAGATGAAACAATTTTGCCAGGCTGTTGTGAGAGAGAAATTAAATCACAGATGGACGGTGGCTAGCCTCATACTTGAGTTACGGGGGCAGGCTGCAATACAGGTTAGTTCTCTGCTATTGCTAACATCTCTTGCTACTGCTGATATCTAATGCTAGCACTGACAAGCATTTGTAGATTGAAAGGCCCTGTGATAGATTTTCTTCCTTTGACCTTTTGATGATTTTCCCTCTTGAAATAGCAGAATAAGACACCTAGTACCATGGTGACAGTCTCTATAGAAATCCATAGTTTGTTCGCAGCACACCCACGATGCCAGTGGGAGGCTGGCATAGATTTGGACCAATAGAGAGAAGGCATGCTTGGCCTTGTCCTGGTTACAAAGAACATTTTTTCCCCTTAGAAATGGACCTTCCTGTCCCCAATTTGGCATCACCTAGCACTTTCCTAATGTGGGTTAATTTTCCGTCAGCTCCTAGAAAGAGTGTATTTCCAGTCTCTCCTGGGACAGATAGGAGTTTCAAACTAGATAAAGCAAGCTGCAGTGGAGAACACTCAGAGCCTGCCGAATCGTTAGACTGTTCCAATCGCACCTCTGCCAGGGGGTGTGAGTGTGTTTGCTTGGAACAGGTAATCCTTCCAGAAACTCTAATCTAGGGTTAGAAATAGGCTCCGTGGCTACCGGAAGTCCATTTCTGTATGAAGCCTGCCCTAAGAAAGCCTGAGAATACACTGTCCTGGGAGTGAGGTGCTCTCCCGACATCAGCCAGGGCCTCTGTCCCTTTAAGAGGGTCCTCGAGACGGGCAGTTGGAGAATCACAGAGATGAGGGCCAGATGGCCAGCAAACAGGATGGCAGTGAGTTAGGGAGAGGGCAGCCAGTGGGGCCATCTGCTTTATCACCTTGCAAAAAGAGGCCCGTGGCTGGTGGCTGCAGGTGGACTGCTTGGGGGAGGCGCGGGCATTCTGACCGGGGCCACTCACCAATCCAATGGGTACGGCTTCTGTCTGAAGTGGAACTCAGGGGTGCAGACCCAGCAGGGGGATGAGCGTGGGCCATGGAATCCGACGGGTCTCAGTGTACCTCTGAGCTGTCCGCAACCTCTGGCTGAGCTCCTCATCTCTAAACTGAAATGAGAAGGTCAGGAGCTCACTGGGGCGGAGGGCACACTGCACAAGCTGCATGAGGCTACCCCGGGGTAGGGCTGCTAGAATCTTTAAACTGCTCCTCTGAGAGGGTACTAATAATTTTTTAACTGAGATGGGTACAAAGGGAATATTTTTCCTGAACATCAAGCATCCTGGCAATCTAAAATGGAGATTCTCAAATCCTGTTTAAATAGCTCCTAAAAATGAAGGACTCCTATCAGTTACATGTAATAGAAAACCCAGATAACTGCTTAAATAAGATAAGGATTGACTTTTCCGTCGTATGAAAAAAGTCCCAACACAATTGGTCAAGGCTGGAATGGCAGCTCCCCATCATCCCCACCAAGGGCCCACAGGCCCTTCTCTCTTTGTGCTCTGCTGTCTTTAGAACATGGCTTCTCCCATCAAGGTCATCTCATGGTCCAAAAAAAGCTGCTGCAATTCCAACCATCATGCCCATATTCCAGGCCCCAGGGAAGGGTGAAAAGTGCATGTCTCGACAAGTTAGCAATTAAAAAAAATGTTTTCCAGAAGCTTCTCCCAGTGACTTCCTCTTACATTTTGCGGGGCATCTTCTACAGCAAGGGAGACGGAGAAATTTGGTGGGCAGGTAGACAGCCCCACTAATGCGAAGGTTCTGTTAGAAAGAGAAATAGGAGAACGCCATCTCTGCCATAGCCAATGTCACAGTTCCAGGAATCTTGTCCTTCCCTGAAAAATTCTAACTGGGCCCAAAATAAGAATAAAAAAGCATGGCTCTTCTGCCTTCTCTACTGGTGGTTGTAGCCTGGCAGTCTAGCTGTTTCTGGAAGGGCCTTGATGAGGCTAATGTCAGAAGCCCACCATAGATGGCTGTCCTCCAAGGCGGAGCTACAGTCAGACCCTGGTCTGCCTCTGACTGGCGGGATGTCCCCAGGCAAGTCATTTCATTGTACCCCATGAGAGCACTGATCTCCTTAAGGACCAGTGAGATCCTCCTTCAGCAAACTCAATAGGTTGTCACACAGGTCCCTGTCCCTGCCTCCCGGGCCTAGCTCACCTACCACTCAAGGCTAGTAAACCAAGCATCAGCTCACAACCAGCTTCAGGCGATATGGACTTTGCAGGTCAGAAAGTTTCTGGTTTAGGCTCAGGGCAATCACAGGGAGCAGTCTAAGCTCCTGGGGCTAACGTCTAAAACCCAAAGATTGTGCGCTATCTCACCCCCGTCTGCCTTATTGGTTGTATTAGCTACCTGTCACTTTTGTAACAAATTACCCCAAAACTTCACGGCTTGGGAAACAACACAGCTTTATCATCTGGCAGTTTCTGTGGATCAGGAATTCGGGTGTGCCTTGGGCGGGTCCTCTGGCTCAGTCACAAGGCTGTCACCATGTCATCCGGTGGAGCTGTCTTGAACTCGAGGTTCAGTGTGGGTAGATCTGTGGTCAGGTTCACTCCTGTGGCTGCTGAAAGCTCCAACTCCTCCCTGGCTGTTGGCCGCAAGTCCCTTAATCACCTGCCACATGGGTGTCTCCACAGGGGAGTTCACAACATGGTGACGGGCTTTGTCTGAACAAGTAAGATGCCAAGAGAAGGAATAAAAGCACACAGGAAGTCTTTACAACCTCATCTCAGAGTGGCGTCCAGCGCCACTTTATTCTGTTCATTAGATGTGGGTTACTAGTGCAGTCTAAACTCAAGGGATGAGATTACACATAGGCATGAATACCAGGAGACAGGAGTGTGGTAGGGGGATTTTAGAAGCACAAATTGAGTTCCTGCTTCATTTGTCTATCCTCACTCTTAGGTTCCTTTGCCTATCCTCACACACAGGGGCTTCTTACTTTCCACGAACAAGTCTAACTCCTTCCTACCCCAGGACCTTTGTATACGCAGATCTGTCTTCCAAGTGACTCTTTGTTTCCTCCCTCCTTAATTGTGCTTGTTTTCCGATTTCATTTCCGGCCTCATTGCTGTAGAGAAGTCTTTCCTGTACAACCCTGTCCTGAAATACAGGAAGGGGCCATGCCTGAACTCCAACCTAGCCCTGGGTGACTCTAAAATACTGCCTTCAGGCAGAAGCCTGGACCCCGATTCTTCCCTCAGACACTATGTGGCTTGCTCTGCTGAGGACTTTTAGCAGTAGTGGTAATCCTCAAAAAGAAGAATTTAAATTTAGTTCATGGGTTTGCGATGTGTCGTGCTAGGCTGCCCCAGGAGCCAAAGCAGAAGAGACGGTCTCTGTTTCAGGCAAGAGCCCAGCTCAGGGTGTGTATGTTTTTCTGACCAAGCTGCTTTTCTCATCCGTGTTCATTTGCTCACTGGTAGAGTGTGTGATTTTCAGGACATAAACTCAGATGCGTGATCAATATAAATCTCTCTACAATCACAAGCTGAGTTTGAGTCCTGTTTCCAGCCTCCCTTTGGCTGGAGTAGAGAGCAGCTCACTCTCTGTCCACCTGCCCCTCCTATTTTCCAGAGATTTCATCTGGGCTTGTGCAAAGGCGATGAGAGGATGGATACCTGGCCTTTGATGTCACCTGTCCATAGTATTTGTCATTCTGAGTCAGTGGTCAGTGACTGCATTCCTGGCTCCTGTCTGCCACCTATGTCAGGTCTGATGACTCTATTACTTCTGTGGCTTTCTGGGGCTCATGCGAATCATTCTGTTACCTCTTGTGCCTCGCAGAATCTGCGAAGCGTCAAAGCCCTGAAAGTCTTCTGGGCATCTCCGGTGGCCACTCCTGCCTTTTCTTCCCGTGTTCCTGAGGGGGCTCTTCCCTTCTGCTCTGAACTCCTGGTTTTGTGACACTGGGATTTTTGCCTTTGTTCCTGTACCTGGCCTAGGGAGCACAGCATACACGTCTCTTTCTCAAGGACAATGACATTCCCATCACACCCCTAGACTTCCCTTTTTGCAGCAACCTGGGGAACATTTTTCTGGTCTGCAGGGAAGAACTTTTGCTCATGGCATTTTCTTGCAAAATGCTTTTGCTAAACCATGAATTCTTTCCGACCTCCTGAGAACCTTATCTTGAAAGCTAGGAAGCTGAGGGATACCCCTTTTCTCCACCTTTCTGCTGTCTTACAGAACAGCCTCATGGCCATAAAGTGGGGGAAGGCCAAGCAGGAAAAGCTAAAGCTGAGAGAAGCCCCATTTGCTCCTCATATTCATTCCGTGTGCATTTGTTAGGACCTCCAATGAGTCAGTCTCTGTTGAGGGTGCTAAGGATAGCAAAATTAAGACTTAATGACAGGCCTGAAGAATTGCAGCCTTATGCAGTTGGGGGAGGATGGGCTTGTAAAATGATCAGCCCAGAAGAGTGTGATTAGGGATGCTTAGGGTGTGGGAGCCCAGAGGACGCACCCTTCCCTGGCTGACCATCGGGAGGCAAGAGCTGTGCTGGAAGGATAGGGTGGAGCTGGATAAACAAGCACAGAGCAGTTCAGCAGAGAGTCGAGCCTGTCCAAAGGTGCAGGGCTGTGAGGGCTGGCCTCTGAGCAGCTGCCAGGCTGTCTGGTGGAAGGGAACACAGGTGATGTCCCCAGGCGTAGCTGTGGATCAAATCAGAGAAGTGGCAGGAATCCGGTGACAAAAGGTCTTGAGTGTCAGGCTGAGGCATTTGGGTTTTTATCTTCAGGAAATGTAGACTCATGGGAGGATTTTTAGGCATGCAGTGATATGGTTGGCTTTGTGCTTTAGAAAGTTTTCCTTGCACCGTGGTGGAGGATGGGCTAGAGGTAGGGTCCCCAGAGGAAAGAGAGCTCTTGGCCGGGAGCTCTTGGTGTCCGAGGGGGTGTGGGGTCTGAAGGACGCGGAGTCCTGGAGGACTCCAAGATTGCACATGGTGTCGGCTAGCAGGTTGGTGGGAGGTGATCCTGAGAGAAAGAGGTTGGAGAGAAGAAAATTGTTTAGTCTGGAGTCCACTGTAGAGTCAGGAACCCCTGGATAAGGAACCTCTTAGTTTTGCAGTTCTAAACATCAGCAGAAGGTTCTGGAGAGCAAAAGCCCACATCAGAAGTATGTGAAGAGGGACACTACAAACTCCAGTGCTTTCCCAATAGTTGCTATGGACTGTGGTCAATTAGGATGTTTTCAACAGTAGATGACCAAAAAAAAAAAAAAAAATCCCAGCTCACAGTGGCTCGAAAACACATAGGTGTTAAGACCCCCAGAAGTAGAGAGTCCCACAGCACAGCTGCCCAAGGACCTGGATTCTTTTTTCCTTCTTCCCTGCTCTCCTTAGTCATGGGCTTTTGTCCTCTCGCTAACAAGGTGAGTTTCACATCTGAAATTTCAACATGTCCATAAAAGAGACAAACATTTTAGTGAAATGAAACGTTGCATTTTTCCTGGTCCCATCAGTATATTAGCACGGGCACCTGAAGTGATGTATATTTGTCACCTCATTGTGGACAAAGGACACTGTGTCTGGCAGTCTTTTAGTGAACTTGCAAAACATTTAGAAGGCAACAGGGAGATGTGAAAAGAGCCTTAGGGGCCACACAGACTCATATTTTAATCCCGGCCTTTCTGTGAATGTTGAGTAGATCACTTCCCTCTCCGACATGGTCCTTTGGCACCTCTGAAATGGAGAGTCAGGTGTCCTTGGCAGGCTCCTGTGTGCCAGCAGCTCTTGCCTTGTGATGTAAACTGCTTTCTTCCCATCACATGTTACTGTGTGAAGGTAAATTTTAAAGAACAAGTCTAGGAAACGACCAAATTCAATCACGTGAAATGAGCAGCTAACAGTAGACTTTCAGGCAGATGCTGGTTGGAAAGGGAGATGGATGTGTGGAGGTAAGTGTAAGGAAATGGATTATTTGGCTAATATGTGTAATTGAAAATCTACTAGGCACACATGGAGCTATGTCAGTAAACACAGTTTACAAAATGGGAAGCAAGAAGATGATACAAGAAAATAAATCTCTCCTACAAGCCACCTGTGTCATCTTTGGGTTTGAACTGTCAGCAACAGCTTCCTCACCCCCAGAGCCTCTCTTCTGCTGCTTGGGCTGTCAGAGATATGAGTCAGTGCCCTCCCTGCGCCTGGCTGCCTACCAGGCGGCCGTGATCTTTGGACATCTTCATTTTCCTTTGTGGGGAAGGATGGTGGCCTCTGTGCCCTGTGTCTGTATCCACTCTGCCTGCCTGGGACAGAGGCAAAGGCTCTCCTGGCAGACCCCCTTTCTCGGGGAAGCGAGACGGGAGCTGGGAGGAGAGGCTGGGCTTTGAGCTCCTCTGAGGTGTGCAGAAGCCAGAATGAGTCAGTGTGAGAACCTTTCAGGATCTGCAAGACGCTCAGCTGAGCACACTCAGGCACTGCCAGGTGCAGTTGTTATGCAAAGTAGCTTAATTGGCCCACAGGTTGGTTGAGTTTCAAACCCACAAATTATACCAATGCAAGAGAAAGAAAAACAGAGTTGACAGATTCTGGATGGGGCCCTGTGGTTTATACAAACAGAAAAAAATGTGGAAACGGAGTGGGTCTCAAGTGGAAACGGTCAATATATACACATATATACATACATACATATATAATATGTGTTAATAGGTAATAGAAATATAATGGACATGCATTAATATGTAATATGTTGCATTTACACTACACTATATTATTTGTATTTCTATATATTAGCTGAGAGAAAGCAGGAAGAAACGCAGGCACGGGAGGTTTGGGATAGTGATCTGTTTAAAATGCAGCCCCAGGAAAGCTCCATGAAGGCTGGAGACCGAGAAGTAGATCGAAGACCACACAGCAATTCATTCTCAAGAGTCAGTCCACACCCAGGAGAGGCAGAGTCTGCTGTAGAAGTCATCTGTTGAATTCTGTCGCTCGGGGAAAATATTTATTTATCCAGTTAGTCACAGAGTTTACAACTGTTGTTTTGAGAGTGAGTTTAGCAACCAGAGGTCACAGTTTAAATTGCTACTCCAGGAAGCTGGTAACCTTGAGGGACTTATTTAACTTCTTTGGATCTCAGTTTTCTCATCTACAAATGAGTACTTGTTTTATGGCACGGAGAAGATGAATTGAGGAAATAGATGTGCCTGGCATATAAACAGAATTGCACCCATGGTCGTGTTTATACTTCCATGGATTACTTTCCTCAATAAAACGTAACTGAGCACATACTGTATACTAGGCCCTCTATTAGACACTGAGGACGTAGACTTGTTTGATTCATTTATTTCATGAATATCTGCTGAGCACATGTTATGTGCCTGGCGGACACTGTGCCGGGCTCCCAGCCTGGCAAGGGAGGTAGACACTGAAATAACTAAAAACAAGTAGCTTGCACAAAAATCTCCTCCTTGAATGCCAGAGCCTCAAGGTCCACAGTCCAGTGGTCTCATCACAGGGATCACCAGCCCTTCTAGCCACAAAAACAGAGGCTCAGAAAGGTAAAGAGACTTGCCAAAGCCCTGCAGTGGGCGAACGGGAGAGCCACCACGAAACGGAGCCCAGCCTGACTCCAAAGTCCATGCCCTTCCTGACAAGCACCTCTGCCTGCCTGGGGCACTTTCCCCAAGTTGAGCTGAAGATATTCGGCCAGGCAGGCTCAGGAATACATACAGGCACCCGGCTGTGTTCATTTTCTGGAGCCCCCAGGATGGGATGGGTGCAGTTTGGGGGATGCTAAGGAAGAGATTTCAGGAGTCAGCATGAGCTGCAGGTGAGGGGCGGTATCTACACAGACAGGTGGGTGTTGGTGTCTATTTCCTTGAGTATGTGAACGTGTGCATTTTTATTTGTGTCCAGGCTTTTGTATGTCTGTACAGGGAGGAGAGGAAGTAGGTACACCTGTCTGTGTGTCTGTGTGTATATCTGTGTCTGTCTGTGTGTATACTTCTGGGTGTTTATACAAACACATGTGTCTCTGCTTGGCTATATGTGTGTGTGTTTCTTTGCGTGTGTCTCTCTGTATGCCTGAGGATCTGTGTATGTCACCGCACCGCAGTTGTGTGCTCTTTATATCTCTGTATGTGTTTCTGTGAATCTGCATGTGTATCGGTGTGTGCGTATGTTTGGTATATGCCTTTCTGTGTGTTTATCTGGTTGTGTGTCTCTCATGTGTCACTGAGTGTCCATGTGTGCACCTCTGGGGGTGTATGTAGTGTGACCTGTCCCCCTCCTTACCCACTGATTGCTTCCTTAGAGCTGATAACGTGCCCTTCGCAGTCAGGGAAACTAACAACGTCAGTGGCTTTAGCCTTATCTCCCAGCCTGCCACTCGGTCAGAGGAAATTAAATTGGCCTGGCACGGCCCACTCCTGATGATGTCATTTGGCCGTGATCGGCACGGTCTGCTCTCCAAGGTATTTGTCTTTTGATTGCTTGATGAATACCTGCCAATGTAGAGATTAAGTGAGCACGAGTTTTTGGTGGTTCCTTTTTTTGAGTCATAGCAGGCTGGAACATTAGCTGTCCATCTTCTTTGTTCCAAACTCGGGAGCCAAGGTAAAGGAGAAAGAGCTTTGCCTTGGTGAAGATAAGACCTTGGTTCAGGCCTTCCATCTGCCCCTTCAAAAGCCGTGTGACCTTGGGGAGGAGACTGTACCTCTCTGAGCCATAGTGTGTTACCTTGTAGGACACTTCCTTGGAGGACAGATACAATAATAGATGAAAATGTTCTCAGAAATCCATAAAGTCCTTCGACTGCATGATGTCAAGGCAAGGAGGTCCAGGGGGAGGATCGTAGGCTCAGATGGCAGACAGAAACTGTTTGGGTCCTGGCTCCTTTCTTCTCCCAAAGTATGGTCCTAAGTGACTGGATCTCTCTAGCCCTCCAGTTGCTCTTCTGATAAACACGATAGTAGGCCAGCGCGAGGGTCCTCTAGAATGGGAGCTGTTACTGTTTTAAACAATGTGCCTGGGGTGATGGCAATATCAATTTCGGCCCTCTTTCAAACTTTCAGTGACTATAAGCAAATTAAGCCTCTGGCAGTGCAGGGCGAACGGATGGACAGCATGATAGAAGTGATTTACTATCATTCGTTTCTACTATTTCAAGATGCAATTTCAGCAGAGTGTTCTTGGCATTACCAATTGTTGGCAGGCATTTTGCACTCCATTTAGACCTCGGGGACTGTTCTCATCACACACAAGAGCTGAGAATAAGATGGCCTTCAGCTCAGAGTGGCCCAGACTGACTGGCTGGGTGGCAGACTTGCCCAGCACCCACCCTCAACGCCACCAGCTGCATTCTTTCTATATTATCGCCTCACCTCCAGTGTGACCTCAAATCCCCCTTGTCAAAAATGCAGTTCCCTTCACCTGGAACACACATGGACAACATTCGCCTCTTAGATAATGTGGACTTGGCCACAGGTCCCTCCGCCCAGTTCAAAGCACATGTCTCGGCTCTGTGTCCCGGGGCAGCCCGGATTCCCCTCATCGTGCGTGACGGGCGGGGTATTCAGATCATCTGCTTCTCCGCAGAGTTCCCTTTCGTAAGATGCCTTCCCAGAGGGCAGGGACGGGGCTTCCTTGGGTCCTGCGTGGATGCTGGCGGAGTAAACAAACAGGGACTATTTGTCTCCTCGCATTTTCTGCCCCACCCTTAGGTGGCAATACCTTCACATGTAAATACATCCTCCTCACATAAACCCATTTCTGACAAACATTTTGCTTAGTAACAGATTTCAGAGAGATTCTTCTCTTTTGTTCCTGGCGCACTGGGTTTTGAAGTAGACGGGCTCATCTCTGCAGCATCTGCTTGTTTCCACTGACACTGTCAGGCAGACCAAAGACAAAACCATCCCAAATGCTCAGCGGCTCCAGCCTGGATTCAGGGATCACCTGTGAGTTTGCTCTGAGAACTGTGGCTCCTGCAGAGGTGTACAACATCAGATGGGACTGCGTGGATTCCAAACCTTAGTTCTGATATTTACTAGCCATGTGGATGTGAGTAAGGCACCGAATCGCCTTGTGACTCAGTCTCCTTGTCTGTAAAATGGGGATACTTAATGGTACATGTTTGCCTTTCTGGGGTTAAATGAGATCAGTTTCTCTCGCTTAATGGAGAGAGTGTTCACCATTGTGTTGCATTTGTAACTAATGGTAATATCTGACAAGGGCCTCCACTCTGACAGTAACTGGGACTGAGCATCTGGCTCAAATATTGTATTAATCCATTTTTCATTATTATAATGAAATACCTGAAGGTAGGTACTTTACAGAAAAGAGGTTTATTTAGTTCCCAGGACTGGAGGATTAAGAGTATAGAATCACCATTAGACATCAAACTGGGGACCAAGCTCCCAAAGCATGAACCTCTGGGGGACAAACTCAAGCCATATCCAAACCATAGCAAATTTCTTGTCTCAACCTGTAGAGCAGAGCTCCTGGGATTAGACATTAGGATTACTCTGCAATTTCAGGTAAGTCTCTTTATGATCGCGTGGGCATGGTACCTGATAAGGTGTGAGACCCGGGATAGTCTCCCCTTTCTCTCTCTGGGTACATCCAGTGGGTAGTCTGTTTGACCCTCT
>PVJO010017554.1:25869-38928 GCA_004026905.1 Hystrix cristata | reverse complement strand
CATCGAATTGTTTCTCTGATATAAGAGACCATAACTGTAAATAAGGACAAAGAGGTGTAATAGATATTATATAAAAGGAGGATGGTGTGCAGAGGAGAGGAGTGCTAGAAAGAAAGAAGGGGAAAAGCAGAAAGGCAACAGGGGAAAGAGAGGGGAAAGGGAAAATATGGAAAATGATGAATGAACCTGATATAAATAGCGAGGGAGGGAGGAGAGGGGAGGGGCGGGGGAGAGGGGGAGAACCAAGATGCACCATGTATAGGTACAGAATAAATGTAATGAATGTGACCAATGTATGTGGAATGTACCAATACATGCTCGTGGTTTAAAATAAAAAAAATATATATAAATATAAATATAAAAAAATCAAACAAAAACACTATATCACCAATGCTTTCACCAGTACACAGTATGAAAACACTCAACATACTACACTTGATCTTAGCCAAAAGGCCAAGAAGCAATTGAAAACACTCAACATAAAACTTCTAATTCTAACATAAAAATGTGCTTAAAATGTATTCCAATTGATAAGAAAACATAATTTAACTGGTAGTTGTTTTTAATTAAGGGTATAAAAATAATTGAAACCTTAAAACTAGTGGCATTTTTTTGAGTTTTAAATATAAGCTTTATTTTTGTAAAGTTAATATGTGCATTACAGGAAACAAAAACACAAGCAAAGAACAAAGTCATTCACAGTCATAATCAGTGCCAATTAGTTGGATGTGCCTTCTAGGTCCTACATGTACATACACAGTATGCCATTTTGTGTACATTTTGCACCATTTTGTACAACGTGTCATGCTTTACCACACATCATAAATATTCACCAGTTCAAAAATCCCAAAGCTACAATAGTATTTTTGATAACCAAGAATACACTACACCAACTAAATCTGCTAGAAAAAAACATTGTAGTCCTGCCTTTCTCAGGAACAAAAATTTCATGGAAGATGAAAATGGCAACAGGCCACTAAATATAAGTACTGGTGAAGTTACCATTACAATACTGCATTTCCTTAATGCTCAACTTAAAATGAGAAAAACTAATGGATATTTTAGATTTGATGAAATACTGTATACATATTCTTCCTCTACCATTAATTTGAATAAATCTACACAGAACAACATTGATGAATTCTTATGACTTCTCAAACACTCTAGTAATCCTAAGCTTATCATGACTGAGATAATTAAACAAATCATAACAAACAAAGACAGCTACAGTTAGCCAGTAAAGAGGAAAATTATCATCACCCCTAAGGTGCCAAGGTTGCCACCAAACAATACTGTTAAAACTTATTTTCTTCTCCCCTTTTAGTTAAAGAGGTTTGTAGAAAGGTGAGAGGGACAAAACATGTATTCGTAAATACAAAAAAATCTTTGATAAAAATACATTCTAATTTGAAATGTCTTTTGGTACCTCTTGTGCATCCTTCATAGTTGTAAAAACTTAAACTGTTCCATTACCACTAACGAAGAATTTTTATCCATTATTCCAGAGTTCCTTCATGTTCTAACTCTGAAAAATGCTCTCGCACTGATGTACAGGTAACACTCAGAGGTATACACCATACAGGAAAAAGGGAAATTTAGAAAGAAACATATAAACATCACATCTTCTCTAAAGTCTCAATAAATGACACCAAATAAGATTTAACTACTCAGGTATGGTAGGTTGTGCCTGTAATTCTAGCACTCAGGATGTTGAGGCAGTAGGATCACTGTGAGTTCAAGGCCAGCCTGGACTACATAGTAAGAACCTGTCTCAAACCACCCCCCAAAAAACAAATTAAAAAAACAAAAAGTCATAGAATAAGAACACATTTGAAAATGGCACTGATCTTTGACTCTCATTAAACTGGGCAGATGCAGACAATCTCGGGTTTGTTTTTACTACTGAAGTTAAGCCATTCCATTCTCTTAAAGAATATACAAGAGCAGATCTCTTGTATATTCTTTCTCTTCTCTCACCACTTCTAATATTTATGGCCTTCACTGAGGCCATAATCAGAAAGTAAAGTAAAATCTTAAGATCTAATTCAAATCTAAGCTACAATAAGGATAAGGAAGCTAGTAAAGAGAATCCAAAGCCTAGAGACTAGGAATGGCACTATGACAGCCTGGAAATGAGGAAGAGTAATGAGAGTTTTACAGAAGAGTTAATACTGCAGGCCTGATACTGCAATCCTGAGAAGAACCTGTCCGTAAACTGGCCCTTAGATAGCATCTGAGAATCTGGCTTTCAGAATATTTATTTTGTAAGGCAGTTCTACCCATATGAGTAACTGAATTCTGTTATGCCAGTTTGCCAAAATTGTTTATAAACAATGTGACTGTTTCATGGCAAACACTCCTTCTGAGAATGTGGAGTTATGGTAACTGTGGCCAGCTACCTAGGCAAATGCTACATGACTGTTCCCAACAACACACTAGGATACTGAATGTAAACACAGACTCCCGGGGCAAAAAGACCACATCCTCTCTATGCAGCAACCTCTTTGGGGGACAGAATATTAGAAAACAGACGCTGAATTCCTCCAGATTTTGTCTAATCTCTTTTGCCCTTGCTGGTCCTCTTGTGTATCAGATCTTTCTAATAAACCATAGTCATGAAACCACATTTTGGTGACCTATGAGTCCTTCTGGAGAGTTACCAAAAGTGACGGTGGTCGTGGAATCCTTGAAATGGATGTTAAAACCTACCTATATGATCAATCATAACTGCAGTTTTAGGGAGCCCTACAAAGAAGAATTTCATCATTTCCTCTTGATCAAA
Organism: Hystrix cristata; assembly: GCA_004026905.1. NCBI lineage: Eukaryota > Metazoa > Chordata > Mammalia > Rodentia > Hystricidae > Hystrix > Hystrix cristata. The sequence continues at coordinate 36,146 of PVJO010017554.1, read as the reverse complement.
TTTAACTTTAACCCAAGAGAAATGACTAAAGAGTTTATACAGAATACTCTAAGCAGGGGGTAAGTATTTAGCTCCGTGGTAAAGTGCTTGCCTAGCAAGCACAAAGGCCCTGAATTTGATCCTCAGCACCACCCTCCAAAAAAAGAATACTCTGATCCAAGATGAAGGAGCAAGTTCAAGTCCAGCCTAAGTTACACAGTTCAAGGCTAGCGTGAACTACAAAATAAGCCTCAGTCTCAAAAAAACAAAAACAGAATACTCTGAATCACTGTGAAAAAGAACAAACTGCAAAAGTCGAGAAAACATCAGAGCAAAGGCTGTGTAGACACAAGAGGGAAGGAGAATGTTCACCTAGCTATCATTAACATTTAAATCAAATTTTTACTGTTTGATCAGTAGAGTGAATCTAATAAGAGTCTCAAAATTAATCTTATAGATTATTATCTTTCTAAATTTTTCTCTGAGTAGGAATATTGGCAAAAAAAGGTCTTCTATGGAAGGGCATATTACAGGTACAAGAGAGCCATACTACTCACTATTTTAGAAACTCAATTATGTGAAGCTATTGTAAAGCAAAATAACTCTATCAAATTGGCCAAGGTTGTTGGCAGAATTAAAAAGGAATTCTAGCGTTTTGCCAAAAACAAGTCAATGTTTCCAATTCCCTATGTTTTCTTAAACTTATACCCATTTCTGCCTTTTATCATCTCTGATAACAGCTATGAGACCTTAATCCTTATATTCACTTCAACTCATTATCCAAGAGAGAAATGTTTTTGTTCTATATTCATATTATTCTACCTAGAACCCTACTGATTCTAAACCATCTCTCATTTGTACTCAATGTTATCCTGTCCACCACTAACAGTTCAAAGCCCCCCACTACTTAGTCACTTAATTATTACTAGCAATCTCTTTTAACTCTAATTAATCACAATGCCACCATACTATCAAAGAGTAATACCAATTCTAATTGTCTCCCACCTTCACCAAAGAACTCTTATTAATTCTATACCAACAACAGAAAAAATACAAGCATCTTAAAATGGTATTCAACACCCTCCCTAATCTGGTTACAACCTATTTTCCACCTTTCTAATTCTACATCTCTCATTCTTTTTTACCTACTCAAATACTTTCAGTCCCAGGTTGGCATCACATGTGTGAAAAAGTGGCTAAGGTATAAAATAACAAGAAGTGGTAGAACCAATACCCAACTATAAACATATATATGAAATTTCAAATACACAGACCAAACAAAACATTTACAAACTTTGGAAATTAACCAAGTTTTTATAATGCCCACAAGCTATATCAAACAGCTTTATGCTCGTAAAATAAGCCTGTGTTCTTCCTACTGCTATATTCAAATTTCTATTAATCTTTTTGTCCCATTCTGTGAAAACTGTACTATCTTCAAAATCCATTGAAACACCATCTCCCCTTTGAAGTCTTATTTATGCTTCCCCATCTCTGTCTTCTCACATTCTCTTTTTTCTATTCCCTTAACGTCTACAACTGCACTTATTACATTCTGAATCACATTACTGTACATGTCTAGCTTTCAACAAAAAATTACAAATCATGCCAAAGACAAAATACACAATCTGAAGAGACAAAACAAACATCTGAAGCAGATTAATACACTAAAGATTCTAGAATTGTTAGATCAGCAATTTAAAACAATTATTATTAATATGCTACGTACTCTCATGGGAAAAATGGACAACATGCAAGAATAAGCAATATAAGCAGAAAGATGGAAAATTTAAGGAAAAATCAGAAGAAAATACTAGATATCAGAAATACTATAACAAGCCAGGTGTGGGAGCATACACCTGTACAGTCAGCACTTGGGAGGCTCAGGCAGGAAGATCACTGCGAGTTCAAGGTCAGACTGAGCTACACAGGGAGTTCAAGACAAACCTGAACTGTATAAGGAGACCCTGTCTCAAAAACAAAAGAGGCACTCTAACATTCATAAAGAATTCCTTTGATGGGCTCATCAGTACAGTGGATATGGCCAAAAAGTAGTGAGTTGAAAAACTATGAACAGAGCCTGGAATACACCAAAGTGAGGAAGAAAAGAACGATGTGGGTCCCAAGGACCCAGGAAGAATCTGAAGCAAGTGGCTGAGGATTTAGCTCAAGTGGTACAGCACTTGCCTAGCAAGCACAAGGCCCCAAGTTCAATGTCCAGCAGCCCCCTAACCAAAAAAAAAATCTGAAGCAAGAATTAGAGCCCACAGGGAGAGGAAAAAGAAGGACCACAATGCAGAAGACAAAGGTGGCAAGCAGTCACTTTCTCCCTGAGGCTGGCCCATGGCATGGAAGGGGTGGTATGAATATATTGAGCCACAGTGACTGTTGGTGACACCAGAGGCCTCCTCAGACAAATGCACCAGTGGAACAGAGCAGTGGATGCAAAGGGCTCCAGTGGCTGGTAAGTTACCAAGGTTCAGAAGCACCCCAGGAGAAGGCGAATGGCCAGTAGCCAGTTTGGAAACAAGCCAATTGAAGTCAGAACTCAGAGCAACTTTGGGTTGGCTCCATCTAGCAGCTCCAAGCGTCAGGGTGAGACACAGCTGAGTTCAAGCTGACAAGAGGTCAGGGGGTCAAGTTCAAGCCATCAGGGAAGTGAGTTCAAGATGGCAGGAGGCACTTGGAGTGTTCTAGGCTGAAAAACTCGGGTCCCAGCCTCATAGCCAGGAATTGGAAGCAGCCTGAACTACAGTGGAACTAAAGGCCCTGGTTTGCTGGGATTATCCACCACCACCATAATTCTGCTGGCTTGCTGGGATCAATCAACATGGATCTGGACCCTGTCTGTGCCCTCTGTCAACCAGAGACAGCAGAGACATGTATGGAAATGGACTTTTTTTCTGCTTTTCTTCAGTCCTTTACTTTTTTTCTCTCTCTCTCTTTTTCTTGACTGTTCCTATTTTCAAATTAGTGAGAATATTTTTTCTAGCTTTTTTTGTTGTTGTTGTTTCTGTTTCTTCTTTCTCTCCCTTCTGTCTTCTTTGCCAGTTCCCAAGTCTTGCATAATCTTCCTTTATCCTTCAGTTTGGCTTGTAATCCCTTTCTCTTCTCCATTTCTCTATTTTTCCCCAAGCCCTTTTAAATTTTCCCCTAAGAGTAAAATCACAATAATGAGGGAATATTTACTATACACAATTTTCTAGTTGGTTTTAGATGTTGTTACATAACTACAAAGCTTGTTCATATGGTTAAAGGTGGTAAACTAATAGTTAACACAGTTTGTCATTTTCTAGGCTGTGTTTGATGTTATTGTTATTATTGATTGTACTACTTTAGCCAAGGTGACATAATTGTTCTAATCAGTAGTTCTTCCTTGTATGTCAAGACTGAGACTGCTGAGATTACCTGACAGTATTACAATATTACAGGTCAGTGCCAAAGAACCAGGAGCTAGGTCAAAGAGGCAGTAATTTCTTATCCTGCATAAAGTAAAGACGTAGGACCTGGCAAGAGATTCAAAACCCAAAAGCTGCCTGCACCCAGAAGACGTCACTGAGAAATAGTCATTTCCTTAAGGTTTTTGATATTAGCAATAAAGATACCTACCATAAACAATTTACAAGCATCAATGCAGGAAGAGAATTTTTTTTTAAATAGAAAATGAGAAGGCACATAAGCAAGATGCAACCCCAGACTTCCAGCTCACCAAAGGCAAATCCAGAAAGCAATGAGGTAGAACAAATTGAAAGTCATCCACCTGGAATCTCTTACATGGAAACAGCAAAAGTAACAAAACAAATGAATGAAGCTCCAGAAAAAAATCAAATCAAAAATAATTTCTCAGGTAACTTCAGAGATGATGCCATGATGAAGGGCATGATTAGTGAATGTAGAGAAGACACAGATAAAAAAAAATACAGGAGTGTAGGAAAATGATAGAAACCATGAATGCCAAAGGCAGGAAAAAAATGGAATCCAAGAAACAGATTCAAATAGATATCCATGAGATTAAAAATTCTATTGAAAGTATATGCATGGGCTGGGGATTTAGCTCAGTGTTTAGAGTGTTTGCCTCGCAAGCATGAGGCCCTGAGTTCGATTCCCAGTACCAAAAAAAAAAAAAAAAAAAAAAAAAAAAAAAAAAAAAAAAAAAAAAAAAAAAAAAAAAAAAAAAAAAAAAAAAAGAAAGAAAGTATATGCAGCAGAATGAACCAATATGAGAACAAAATAACAGATCTAGAGACAGGATTGCAGTCAGTCATCTTGAAAAAACAGATTTCTTAAAAAATACCAAGGATGACCCTCCAGTTCCCCTTCCCACTGGATCTGAACACTGGTTCTGGTGGTCACAAAGGAGGAAAAGCAATGCTGAAACTGGCCTCACAGACTTATAGTCTGGTATATAGCATGTGGGCTAGTTTCAAACAAGGTTAAAAAAAAAAAAAATACCAGGGATACCAAAAAATCAATCCATCAACTACTAGATGATGCAAAGAATAACATCAAATTTATCTCAATCAGTAAAAAGCAAGAGATAGCACAAACGACATAAAAACTTCTTCACAGACGTAATGGCACAAAACTTCCCAAGCATGGAAGAAGAATGTGACACACAGATAAGTGAGACATATAGAACTCCAATTAGCCATGATAAAATAAAATCTACACCAAGGCATAGAATAGTCAAAATTCCAGAAATTCAACACAAGAACAGAATATTAAAAGCTATTAGAGAAAAGAAACAAATCACTTATAAAAGAAGGTCCATCAGAATTATGGCAGACTTCTCAACACAAACCCTCAAGTCAAGGAGAGCTTGGAATAAAAATTCTCAAGCCATAAAAGAAAACAACTTCCAACTCAGATTAATGTACCCTGCCAAACGGTCCTTTTAAATTGATGGAAAATAAGATACTTCCATGCGAAAGAATACCTGAAGAAATTCATGACCCCCAAACCAGCCCTCCAATATGTTCTAAAGGACATTCTAGAAAGAGAAAATAAAGACTACAACTCCGTGAACACCAACAGAATGAATTCACCAGGCAAGGCAAGTAATTAAACAGGGAAGAAAGGGAACCAACAAAAGGAAAATAACATGACAAGCATAAGTGAATACATGTTACAATCAACAATGTAAATGTTCTCAATACACCAAAAAAAAGTAACACACTGGAAGAATGGATCGAGAAACAAGATCCAACAATATGCTGCACATAAGAAACACATTTAACTCAAAAAGAAATTCATAGACTGAAAGTCAAAGGATAGAAAACAATACTTCACACAACAGGAACCTGGAAAAAGCAGGGGTTGCTATTCTACTTGCAGAGAGAGTAGACTTAAAGTCAAGATTGATTTAAAGAAAAAAAGAAGGTCACTACATCCTTAATCAGGGAACAATCCAAGAGGAGAAGATAACAATCAAAAATATTGGGCACTAGTGTACCCAACATATAAAACAAATATTAAAAAATAAATAAATAAAATAAAACAAATATTAATGGACATGAAAAATCAAATAAGCACTAATATAATTGTATTGGTGAACCTCAAAGCTCCACTGTCATAAAAAGACAAAATAGACAAAAAAATTAACAAACACATATCAGAACTGAACCAAATGTCTGAAAAAATGGATTTAGTGATATCTACAGAGTGCTACACCCAACAACACCAGAATACACATTCTTCTCCACTGCACATGGGACGTTCTCCAAAATAAACCATATACTAGCTCAGGGAATATGCTTAAGTAAATGCAAAGGAACCAAAAATTTCCAAAGCATGTTATCAAGCCTTAGTGCAATGAAAATGGAAATCAATATTAAAAAAACCATAAAAACTTCATAAACATGTGGAAAAGGAGGGTTCATACCACCCTCCTGAACAATCAGTGGGTCACAGATGCAATTAAAGAAGAAAATTAAACAGTTTCTACAATTAAACAATAATGTCAATACAACATACTGGAACTTACGGGATGCAATGAAAGCAGTCCTACAAGTAAAATTTATAACAGTAAATTCCCACATCAGAAAAACAGAATGAGCTCAAATAAACTACCTAAAGTTGAACCACAAGTTTCTATAAAAACAGCAAGTCAAGCCCAAAGCTCGTACAAGAGAAGAAATTATAAAGATCAGAGCAGAAATTAATGCAACTGAGAGTGAGAAGACAATACAAAGAATCAATGAATCGAAGAGTTGGTTCTCTGAAAGATTAAAGTTGACAAAACCTTAGCTAACTTTATCAAAAAAAGGAAAGAAGAGATGGAAATCTGTGCAATGAGGAATGAAAAGGATGAAATCACAAGAGATCCTGCAGAAATCCAGAAGATCATCAATATCTACTTCAAGAACCTTTATTCTAATAAGATGGAAAACACAGAAGAAATGGACAAATTTCTAGATACATATGAATTATCAAAGCTGGATCAAGAAGATAATAAAGATTCTGAATAACCCAGTATAAGTCAATGAAATTGAAGATGTAATTAAAAACCTACCAACAGGGGCTGGGAATTTAGCTCAAGTGATAGAGCACTTGCCTAGCAAGCACAAAGACCTGAGTTTGATGCCAAGCATCCAAAAAAAAACAAAAACAAAAACAAACAAACAAAATAAAAAACCAAAGAAAAGCCCAGGTTCTGATAAATTCACTACTGAATTAGACAAGAAATTCATAGACGATTTCATGCTACTACTCCTCAAACTCTTTAAAGAAATTGAAAGAGAAGCAATACTCCTAAATTCATTCATGGAAGCAAGCATTACCCTGACATCAAAACCAGAGAAGGATCCAACAAAAAAGACAGCTACAAGTCAATCTCCCTAATGAACACAGATGCTAAAATCCTCAGTAAGATACTGGCAAACAGAATGCAGCAAACCATCAAGAAGACTATACACCACCACCAAATGGGATTCATCTCAGGGATACAGGGATGGTTCAACAATGTAACACACCATATTAAGAGAGTCAAGCAAATCAATAAATGTAATACACCCTATTAACAGAGCGAAGGGCAAAAACCACACAATCATCTCAATAGACAAAGAGAAAGGATCTACAAAAGTCCAAAACCCATTCATGGTAAAAACCCTATAAGGGGCTGGGGATTTAGCTCAGTGATTAGAGTGCTTCCCTAGCAAGCACAAGGCCCTGAGTTTGATCTCCAGCACCGAAAAAAATAAAAATATAAAACCCTACAGAAATTTGGAATAGATGGTCTTTATCTCCATCTGATAAAAGCCATCTATGACAAACCAACAGGCAACATCATACTAAATGGTCAAAAACTGAAAGCTTTCACTCTAAAATCAAGAACAAAACAAGGATGTCCACTCTCCCTACTCTTATTCAGTATACTTCTGGAAAAGATCAGACAGAGAAATTAAGCAAGAGAAAGAAATAAGAGGAATAAGGATAGGAAAGGAAAAAGTTACACTATCATTATTTGTGGGTGACATGATACTCTATATAGAAGACCCTCAAAGCTGCACCAAAAGACTTCTAAATTTAATAACCAAATTGGATACAAAGTCAACACTCAAATATCAATAGCATTTCTGGGGGTGGGGATTTAGCTCAAGTGGTAGAGCGTTTGCCTAGCAAGCACAAGGCCCAGAGTTCAATCCGCAGCACCATCAAAAACAAAAACAAAAAACACCATTTCTGTACACAAATAACAAACTCACTGAGAGAGAAATTAAGGAACATCCAAAAAAATGAAATAGCACTCTTCACAATAGCATCCAAAAAAATGAAATGCTTAGGAATCAATGTAAAGAAGGAAGTAAAACCTTTACATTGAAAACCAGAGAATGAGATCAAAGAAGATACCAGAAAATGGAAAGCTATCCCTTGTTCTTGGGAAGAACCAGTATAGTGAAAATGGCTACACTCCCAAAATTGTTATACAGATTTAATGCAATCCCGACCAAAATACCCAGAGCATACCTCAAAGAATTAGAGAAAACAATCCTAAAATTCATTTGGAACCAGAAGAGACTCAGAATAACAAAACCAGTTCGAGCAGTAAAAACAAGGCAGGGGCATCACAGTCCCTGATTTGAAATTATGTTACTACAAAGCTACTGTAATAAAAACAGCATGGTCCTGGCAAAAAAACAGATGCAAGGATTAATGCAACAGACTAGAAGATGCAGAATCAACTCCAAAGACATTCAGCCACCTTATATTTGGCAAAGGGGCCAAAGACCTTCCCTAGAAGAAAGACACCCTCTTTAAAAAATGATGCTGTAAAAACTGGCTTTCCACATGCTGAAGACTAAAAATAGATCTGTATCTCTCACCATGCATTAAACTAAAATAGAAATGGATCAAAGATCTAAATATTAAAACAGAAATTACAAATCTGCTGGAAGACAGAATAGGTATACCTCTTGAAGACACAGCTGTAGGCAAAGACTTTATGAACAAACCCCCAATCACACAGGAAATATCACAAAGAATCAACAACTGAGATCTCATCTTATTAAAAAGCTTTTGTGCAGCAAAAGAAACCAGCAACAGAGTGAAGAGACAAACCAGAGTGGCAAAAAATTTTTGCCAGTTGTTCCTCCAACAAAAGACTAATATTTAGAATATATAAAGAACTTAAAAAAATCAGACCCTCCAAATTTAAAGACCCAATCCAAAAATGGGCAGCTGAAATGAACAGACCCTTCTCAGATGAAGGAGTGGAAACAGCAAATAAATATGTGACAAAATGTTCAACATCACTGGTCACTGAAGAGATACAAATTAAAACAATACTAAAATTTCATCTCACTCCAGAAAAAATGGCTATTATCAAGAAATCAACCAATAACAAATACTGGCAAGGCTGTGGGAAAATTTAGCTCAGTGGTGGAGCACTTGCCTAGCAAGCACAAAGCCCTGAGTTCGTTCCCCAGCACCCTCCCCCACAAAAGCCAACAAATACTTAAGTCTTGTTTGGAATATAACAATGGGAAAAAAGAAATGCTAAAACAAGTCCTTCACAGAGCATATAGGTCAGAAAACTAGATATGCATTAAAAAAGCAAGGATATTAGACAAGTAATAAATGAAGGTAAAATAAAGTCTTATATTATTTTTCTTAATTATCTAATAGATGATTTGTTCAAAATAGTAGTAACAATGTATTTAATGATTATAGCTTATGAATAAGTGAAATAATTGATAGTAATCTTATAACAGACAGGCGGGAGTGTTAGGAAATACTACATTAGAAGATCCTGTTTGTTTCCCCTTTCGATACCAGGACTCAAGCTCAGCAGCACTTTAGCACTGAAATACATCCTCAGCCCTTTTTACACACAGCACCATAATAATGTACGACGCTAAGAATAGGAAAAACCACTTAGAAATGCTACATTAGAGGAAACACTACTGCAATACCCCTAAAAACAGAAGGGCAACCTACTGTAAATAGAGAAGGGGGAAACAGAAAGGAAGGGTGGGGGAAAAGGGGAGAAAACCAAGATACCTCATGTACAGGTACAAAATAACCATGATGAATGTGACCATTATGTACAACATACCAATATATGTTCTTGGTTAAAAAAAAAAAAAACAGAAGGACAATAGAAAAAGATAACATATATGACAGATATAATTCAACCTAGCAATAACTCTTCAAAAAGTAAATGCATAAACAAACTATGATATATCCATAAAATGAAATACTATTCAATGATAAAGAGAAATAAGCAATCAAGCCATGAAAAGACAAGAGGGAATCTTGAAGGCATACTGTAAAGAGAAAGTAGCCAATCTGGAAATGAGCTGGGTATGCAGCTTAGTGGTAGCACACGTGACCGGCAAGCACAAAGCCCTGGGTTTGATCCCTGGCACCTTAAAAAAAACATGCAGCGTGGTAATTCAGCCCTCTGGGAGTCTGAGGCAGGAGGACCACAAGTTCAAGCCCAGTCTGGGAAATTTAGTGAAATCTTGTCTCAAAATAAAGGTTAACCAAACAAACAAACAAACAAACAAAGGAATGGGAATGTAGCTCATTGAGAAGGCCTAGTTCAATCCCCAGTACAGGTGAAAAGTGAGAGCAGGGAAAGGGGAAAGAGTAAATTTGGAAAGGCTATATAAAACATGATTCCAACACTCGAGAAAAGGCAAAAACTTGCTTAGCATGTGCCTAGCCCCTGGCTCAATCCCCTACACAGCCCCTCAAAAAAAAAAAAAAAAAAAAAAAAAAAAAAAAAAAAAAAAAAAAAAAAAAAAAAAAACAAAAAAAAAAAAAAAAAAAAAAAAAAAAAAAAAAAAAAAAAAATA
>PVJO010017554.1:0-25769 GCA_004026905.1 Hystrix cristata | reverse complement strand
ACATATGACAGTCATTTGACAAAAAACAAAACAATTATCCAACACAAACAGTGTACTCTAAACTACGGACTTTAGTTAATAATAAGGTAACAACACTGCCCACCAACAGGATCACCTATTGTAACAGCACTATAATAATATAAGACTCTAAGAATAGGAAAAACCACTTAGTTAAGACTAGTATTTAAAGGGCTGGTGATACAGCTCAGTGGTAGAGCTTTGCCTAGCACTCACAAGGCACCAGATTCAATCCCTAGTACTGCAAAAAGAAAAAAGAAAAAAAAAGTAGTATTTAATGCCATACTAAGGCATCTGAATGCAGCAATTGAACTCAGAGAACAATATGGATAAACAACAGAAAGAAGACTTTACATTCATTATCTGGATTATGCAAAAACAACACTTCTTTATGCAAAAACAACATTTCTTTGATAACTAAGCATGACCCAAGAATTATCAAATCCTAGCCATGACATTTTTTTTTCTTTTTGGCAATGCTAGGGATTGAACTCAGGGGCTTCACACTGTGCTACCTACCCAGGCTCTCCTCGTCCCTTTGACATTATTATTTTGAGACAGGATCTTGAGAAATTGCCTACACTGGGTTCGAGCTTTTGATACTCCTACCTTAGTCTCCCAAACTGTAGGGATTATACGTGTACACCATCACACTAACTCCATGATCTGTTTGTTTGTTTGCTAGTTTGTTTGTTTCTCCTTTCAATACTGGGAATCATACCCAGGGGCACTTTACCACTGAATTACATCCTCAGCCCTTTTTACATTTGGGGGTTTTGTTTGATTTTTCTTTTGTGTGTTGAGACAGGGTCTACCCAAGTAGTTCAGACTGGCCTTGAATTCATTACATAGCCCAGGCTGGCTTTGAATTTGGGTCAATCCACCTGCCTCAGCCTCCAGAGTGCTGGGATTACAGGCATGTGCCACCATACCCATTTAAATTTTATTTTGAGACAGGGTCTCACCTCAAATTTGCCATCCTCCAATCTCAGCCTCCCAAGTAACTGGAATTACAGGCCTCCACAACCATGCCTGGCTTTCCATGACACATTTTTCAGACTAATAGAACCAATACAAGCAGGGACAGAACAAAACCAAGTACTGTATACCATACTACACTCTCATGTTGCCCATGTTCCAAAATATTGGCAGTAACAAAGCTACATTAATATTTTACAGCACATATACAGTTTTTTGGTTTTTTTTCAAGAGAGTGTTTTCATTTTCTTTTTTTTTTATTTTATTTTAATGGTACATTTTCGATGTACATATTGATAACATTCATCATTGGGGATTTGTACCTGTACATGATATACCTTGTTGCTTCTTTTTTTCCCATTCCCCTCCCCTCACCCCCCCTTCCTTCCTATTTACAAAAGATTTGTTTCCATTTTTTCCTTACATTTCTTATTTCTCTTGTCCCCCTGTTCCTTTCCCCCTCCCTTGTTCCCTTTCCCATTTGGACATTTTTTTCCCTTTCCCAATATAATACATTTTAGTCTTTACTTACACTTCAGTTTCTCACACCAGAGAAACTATGCGGTATTTAAACATGTGTGTCCAATTTATTTCACTTAGGAGTATGGTCTCAAGATACATCCATTTACCTAGGAATAGCTCAAGCTTATCATTCTTTATGGCAGAGTAGTACTCCACTGTATAAAAATACCACATGTTCTTAATCCATTCTGCTGTTGATGGGAATTTGGGCTGCTTCCACGATTTAGCTATTATAAATTGTGCTGCTATAGACATGGGTGTGCATATACAGTTTTAAAGTGCATATTTTGCGATAAAATACTTTCAAAGTTACTAAAAACATCCTATTACTTCCGTACACTTTTTTGAAAAAAAAAAGTGGTAAAATGGAGGCAAAATAACTGTTCTGTGAAAAGGGTAAATTTCACGGCGTACATTCGTAAAACGTAAGCTGTAACATGGCCAATGTATCTAAAAGTGTACCTTGATTTAGTATAACTGTTTTATGTGTTTTATATGGTTTTTGGTCTGTAGTCTGGCTGTTATTTTGTGTTTACAATTAACTTGATAATGACAAAAATAAATATGATGCTGACAAAAAAGAAAAAAGATGTGTTATGATAAATGCAACCAATGCTGCATGATAAATGTAACCATTATATATTACAAACATGTACTTAGAAAAATAAAAAAAATTTTTAAACATGTGCAGACAAGTATACCCAGAAAAAAAAAAATCTAAGCTATGAAAATACTGAATGAGAATAACAGAAAAAAGGGATAGATAAATGAACAAAATAAACTGCAAAGAAGAGTTGTGATTTAACGCTGTCAATTTTAAGAGCTAACTTTTTTCAAGATATACTTTCTACATATACTAATTTAACCTTCGTCAAATGTAATTATATGTTATAGTAAACATGAACACACAAATCTATATATGCACAAATATATGTTAATGTATTCAGAAAAATCTTCACTGGCAGTAAACACTGGTTCAATGAAATCAATAAGACACTGACTGTCCACTTTGTACTTCTTGATTCTATTCACATTTGCAAACCATGTGCACATATTTTTTAAATGTCGTGTGTGTGTGTGTGCATGCACGTGCTCAGGATTGAACTAAAAAAAAAAACACTTTTTAAATGTCAATTTAACTGAGCAACAGGATGAGTCATTTTATATTTCTTACTTTGTATTACCAATTATTTTTTAGAAAGCTCAATGAATATCATTTTTTAAAAATTTAAGATAACGGAACTACAAATAAAACCGTAAATATTTACTTTCTAAAAATTATAATTGTAATAGTAAAAAACTCAGGGGACTATTTTAAAGTTACACATTGAAAATTGATTTTAAGAAGTAGTATATAAACATATACTAGTAACGGTAAAATGCGGTAAAACAAGATATGAAAATATCTCATGATATAAAAGCAGTGTTTAAAAAAATTAGGGGGTTGGGGATTTAACTCAGTAGTGGAGTGCTTGCCTCACAAGTACAAGGCCCTGAGTTCGACTGCCAGCACCCAAAGAAAAATTTTTTGACCCTGTTTTGGGAGGAAAAAAGTATTAAAAATGGGAAGATAGTTACTACTGCATTCAATAAGGAATGACTAAAATGCTTTTGCCCAGGCACTGTGCTGGGCACAGAGAATACCACATAGACTAGCTCTGTTACAGGCAAAGAACAGACCAGGGAACAATCATGGAAAGGAGACAGATTTATACAAATTTCAACAAGCTATTTAACTTCACATCTGCAAATATAATCAACTGAAAATTCTCACCTCTTAACATTCAATGTTACTCTTCTCATCAAAAGTAGAACCCATTTCTCCCTGATTTGGAATGTGGTCTTGTTAATTGCTTTGATCAGTAGAACACATCATAAGTTATATCACACCATTTCTGGACTTAGATATTAAGAAGCTTGAAAGTTTCTACTTTTGCCCAATTTCTACCCACAATATACAGCAAATCCAAGGCTATCCTGCTGAAGAGTAGAGGCCATGTGGTCAGACAGGCTCTGATGGGTGAGTGACAAGTAGAGAGAGATGACAACCAAGATGAGAAACGAAATGTCTCAGGAGACAACCAGCAGCATAACCCCATAAAAGAAGAGAGGGCAGCTTGGAACGTTCACTCTATGTCAACCTACCTCAACTGATAGCAGATAAAACAGTAACAGGCAGTCAATATTCACCCACAAAATCATGAGAGAGAAAAAACGTACGCAGAAGAGACTTGTTATGCTACAACAAATAGATTAAAAACTAGTATCTGGAAATGCAGTGCTTCTGTAAGAGAAACCTAAAACATGTCACACTGGCTTTTGGGACTCACGAAGGAGGAACATGAAAGGGCAAGAAGGAGACTATGGAAACTGCAAGAGTAGTACGGCCACCACTGGAGGAGGCTGGAGGAAGGATGACCACATTATATTATGACAGAACAATTATAAAACCGTCACATGAAATAACTTACAAGATTAAATATGAACCTAATGAACCTGTGGCTCTGGCTAAGATTTTCAGACAGAACACCCAAAGTGTTAGTAGCTTCTTTACAACAAAGTATGAAAAGGTACAAGGAGAAAAACATAAGCTGAAGAACAAACTGTTTAACTTGCAAGCAGAGTGTAAAGGAAATACTTCTAATCAGAAACTGCTGGGTTAGAAAATAAATATTTCTCATCACTAACCTCTCCAAACAGCAAAAGACATCGAAGAAGATGACAGGAGAACAAAGATCAAAATCAGAGAGTTGCCAGCAAAACAGACGCACAATTACCAAATAAAGACTGGATCTTTAATCTCCTTTGTTAAGATCTCAGAAAGATTTAAGGCAGTACTTAGACACTACTCGCTGGTAGGCAAAAGGGCTTCTAAAGAAATTTAAAGGACCCTAACTTGAGGTCCAAAGTAAGAGTCCGGTTTCAGAAAGACATGAATTGTCTACCAGAAGTAAAACTGTGTTAGAGCATCTACAAAGATGACTGCCAACACCTATTCCTGTACACACCTGCTACTCCTCCCCTCAAGAGGGGGAATCTATTTCTCCCCTAGAAACATGGCTGACATAGCAATTTTACTTGCTTTTAAAGAACTTAGCTGGGCATCGTAGGACACTCCTGTGATCCCAGCACTTGGGAGGCTGAGGCACGATTGCCATGAGTTCAAGAACAGCCTGGGCTACATAGTGAATTCAAGATCAGCCTGAACTACATGGCAAGACCTTGTCTCAAAAAACAAAACAAGAAAATCACAATAAAAACAGAATTTGCTGGAAATGGTGCTATACAGTTTCGGACCTAGATTTTACAAGGCCTACCTTCTCTTTTTGCTCTCTCACAACCCTATAATAACCAGGTAAAAGGGAGGCTACCTTCCTAGAAAGTGGCCAAGAAGAAAGAAAAGCCTACTGATGAACAAGTATGCCACCTGGACAGCAAATAAGGATTATCAAGTGAACGTCAATCCTAAAGCCTTAGGCAAACAATGGAGGCCATTTTGGAACCCTTTGGCCCATCTGAGCCACCTTCCTAAACATCTCATGGACTTGAGCATGGTGCTCCCTGCCCCAATTCCTGACCTAATCCAAAAATTGCAAACAATAAAACAGTTGTGATTTTTAAACCACTAAATTCTGGGGTAATTTGTTATGCAATAATATATAACTGATACAGGTCATGAGCACAACAAATATTTACCAGGTATTATGTAAGAGGAGTAGTAGTAAAGATCCTATGTAATGTAGGAGTAACTTAACACTATTTAAAATTGGGGGACCAGGTACGATGGCACACAACTGCAATCCAGTTACTTGGGAAGCTAAGGCAGGAAGATCACAAGTGTGAGGTCATCCTAAGCAACTTAGCAACCCTCTCTCAAATTTTTAAAAAGGAAAGGAAAGGGGCACAGGGAATAGCTCAATGACAGAATACTTGCCTAGAATATATAAGGCCATGGGTTCAATTGCCAGTATTGCAAGAAAAATAAAAGTGTGGGAATTAGGAATACAAATTGTGTTTGAGGGTTTCAAGTTTTTATTTTCCTAATTTCCTAAAGTTCACGTATTTTACACTTGAAGTAACAATAAAATTTTTTTTTTTGTTAAAATCTCCTTTAGGATACTGTTATCAGTTTACTGGCTCTATTGTACTAAAATTTATTAAGTATAAATTTTATTTTTTATGATAAAATAGGCAAACATTTCAGCAAATGAAAATTTTCTGTAACCTTTAGTGGATGAAGAATGGTAAGTTCCAATTATATCACAATCTAAGAAATACATATGGACTCACAATTATTAAAAGATAACCTAAAATTATAATTTAACATTACATTGATTTTGAGATTTCTTCAAATTTATGTAATTCCTCATGGTTATTATGAACAGATGTGAATAACAAAAGGCTAAGAAATTAAATAATACTTTGAAGGCAAACAGTCAAAAAGACTACAATAGCAGTCTTGTTGGACTACACAAACAAGAAAAAAATTGAACAGAAATAAGTAGTGGCCCATTGTCATGGGGCATGCCTGTAACACAAAGCACTCAGGAGGCTGAGGCAGGAGGATCGCCCTGGGTTCAAAGCCAGCCTGGGCCACAGACATACTAAGTTCAAGGCCAGACTGAACTACAAAGCAAGACCCTGTCTCAATCCCTTCCCCTCCAAAAAAAAAAAATAAAGAAAGAAAGAAGTCATACACATTTAGGGTTAAAAAGATACCAACCACACAAAATTCCAAGAGAAGAAAATATTCTACCTTAATAGTATAAAAAGGCCTTAATTTTTAGCTGGTCATAAATACATTAGCCAATAGTAAGTAAGCCATATCAGCATAAAAAATGTTAATATGATTTTAGACTTCATTAACATATATTTAAATACTATGTACTAAGATCCTACAATGTGCTAGATACTTTTTTTAAGAGAATACAAAGAACAGATGCAGTGAAGGGATAATCTCACCATATTCAGAACTAGTCAACCTGTACATGAAATACTAAGCATATATTAAGGAAATGATAGAAAAACTTAGAGAAATGTGACATACAAAAGAGAATACTTTCTAGTTTCAAACGCTAGAAGTAAAAGAAGAAAACTCTTGAAACCATTTTTTCATTTTACCAAAATAAATGACTATATGCTGACAAAGTTCTAGCCACTGGGGTATGTAATACAAAGCAAAACAGACATAGTCCTTAACCCCACTATTATAGGAAGACCTTTCATAGGTACAAAATAATCTGTCAAGTATATCCGTCAAGCATTACAAAAGATTTATGTATGTTGTATAAGGTTGAAAAAAAATAACCTCCAAAGTTATTACCAAGTGTAAAATTTTATAATTATAGCACTGTAATACACAAAAGGATGTAATGATTATTCTGTAATACATAAATGTCTAAAGAATAAAATACTAAGCAATCCAAACTACAAACACAAGCATACACACATGGGATTTTTCCATATTTCCACGTACAAAAAATTAATTCCTTTGTTCAGTCTTCACTGGGTAAGTACTTAAAATCAACTTGAATATATGTTTAAGCAACTGAAATCCCCAATTTTTATTTCATTTCAAAATAACAAAAAATTTTTGGTCTCTTTACCCTAATCATCATCTTACCGTAGGTAAAATAATTCCACAGAAATCAACGTCTATAACTTCTCTGGGATTTCTTATATTAAATCAACATACCTTTCCATGGCTTTAGCTGTATAAGGCAAATGCATTTCAATACTGTGTTCATCTTCATCTGTCTGCAGAGACATACGTTCAAACATTCCTGTCTTCCATAGCTCTCCATAAACTAAGGAGATTTCAAAACATATTAAAACAAATGTATCAATGTATATCTTTGTCCTGGGTGATTCCACCCACTAACACAAAACTACATGCTTTGGCAAAAAACAAAAACAACACATACAACTCTTAGTTTGTTTTTGTTTTTGTTTTTGAGACAGGGTCCCACAATGTACTTCAGGCCGGCCTTGAACTATGTATCCCAGTCGGGCCTCAAACTCACTACGATCCTTCTGCCTCAGCTTCCCATGTGCTGGGATTACAGATGTGCACAACCCCCGGCCCCTTCATTTTTAATGAGGGGAGGAGTGTAATTTTTATGTTTCAAGTAAAACAATAAATACATGTAAGGACTTATTCACCATCTATATATGTTACATAATTATATAAAATAATTCAAATTTTTAATCAATTCCTTTCATGATTTCTAAAGTCAGGTGTAGATCGAGGCTTTTCTCTGACTTTAATCAGTACATACTAGCAAGAGCACAGCTAATTAGAGTTCCTACCAAAATATGGAAAAGTCATTAGACTATTTACAAAGGAGGTTAATAATAGTCTTTGGGCTCTGCTTTGTTTTTTAATAAAATGTGTGAAGCTACTTCAGACTTCAGGTTTCTGCCATATGATAAACAGAAAGTCCCACTTAGAAAGATAGTTTCCTGAAAATTAAACTTTTAGTATAGATCAAAACATAAATGCAGGTGAGCGCAACAGCACATACCTATAATCCCAGTACTTGGGAGATTTAGGCAGAAGGATCACTGGTTCAAGGCCAGCCTGTGTTTCAGAGAAAGTTCAAGGCCAACCTGGGTTAGATGGTAAGACCCTGACTCCAAAAAAACTTTTTAATTTTTTTAAAAACTGTTTAACAGACCATAAATTCACCATAGTACCATGTCAATTCAAAATGACCTAGTAGTTCAGAATTTTCTGATAAACTAATATTTAAAATGGATATTGCAGAGCAAGAAAAGATGAAATTTGGCACAAAAAAACCAGAATATAAGATTATTTTAACTAAATCTTTAAAAAGGTTTACCAATATCAAAGAAAGAAAGAAATGGTAATATGACCTCTTTTCCAGAAAATGATACTTGCTTAAAATTATCCACTTCTTCACTTGCAGGCTATCTAAAACTATAATTTTCTGAATGGCCCAACAAGGTTTTAAAAGGGAAGTGTGTTCCCTAAAACCATCTCAAGGTGTAAAGTTAGTAAAACTCCAACTTCATTAATAAATACATTCTAACAACAAATTGTTAATACTCCATGATGCTCAAATTATGGAAATTGAGGCTTAAAATAAGAATAGGCTAGTGATTTGTTTTTTGCAAATGGAATCTTTCATTCTATAGAAAAAAATTGCACAAAATTAATCCAAACAGTAACAGCACCTCTAACATACTTAAAATATAACAAAATGAACTGGATAACCAAGGTCATGAAAGTAGTTACTTTGAAGAAAATAAACTGAGTTCAAGATAAGAGAAACCTATGGATAAACTGCTATGATGGGTACTTAAGTATTTGACATACCATTCTCTAGACCAGTGATGGCAAACCTTTTAGAGTTTTCAATGATAAAAACAGCCTGCTGCAGGGTTGGCCATTTAGCTCAAGTGGTAGAGTGCTTGCCTAGCAAGCACAAGGCCCTGGGTTCAATCTCCATTACCCCCCCCAAAAAAACAAAACAAAACCAAAAAAACAGCCCACTGTAGCACAGTGCCATAAGTTTGCCACCACTGCTCAATACTGTTCTGTATTTTTTAATTCTCCCTCTACCCACAAAAATACCTTAATGAGGTCAAAAGGTTTTACAACTATTGTGTAAGAAAAACTCAACAAAAATTGAACTTCTAGAACCTCATGGTGAAAAAAATTATGGTGAAAAAATGATAGCCATGGTGAAAAAAATGATAGCCACGCATAAAAATCAAACAAAAAATCATCACCAGGGTATGGCAATGCATGCCTGCAATTCCAGCACTCTCGGAAGATGAGGCAAGAGGATCACAAATTCAAGTCCAGCCTGGGCAATGAAGCAACTTAGATTTGTCTCAAAATAAAAAAGAGCTGTGGAAGTAGCTCAGTCCGAAGTCCCAGATTCAACTCAAGAAAGACAAAGGCAAAAAATAGAGAAAAATAAAGAGGGGAAGGAGAGGAGAAGAGAGCAGGAAAGAGAGAGGAGAGAGAGGCAGTTGGCAAAGTGGTATTTTTGTTGTTTCGTTTTTTTTTGTTTTTTTTTTTGAGATAAGATCTTGCTATGTAGCCCTGCCTGGCCTTGAACTCACAGTGATCCTCCTGCTGTAGCCTCCGAGAGTGCAGGGATTACAGGTGTGCAACACCACACCCAGCTAGAGAGAAAGATTTCTACAGCATCTTTCAGAGTTTCACAATTACAGGCTCATTTTTTTCCCATAAAAATTATATGAAGAAATAAAGGTATTACCATCATTACCTATTTACAGTGAGAAAAATGATATACATTGAAGTAGAATAACATGGCCAGCATCTTCCATCAAACTTGTGTGGATACTCATTTCTCCTCTCAAGGTACCGTGAGTACCAGGTACCAACTTCCTGAATACAAATTTAACGTCTACAGTCTGGAGACTACAGAAACTGACACATTTCTGTAGCTAGCAGGAAAACACTAGTTATCTTTTAGGGACATGGAAGATTCTTTGTTTTCATTTAATGCAGATTAGTTGCAACAAAATTTATTTTTAAAATTGAAATATAACTTATGACATTTCTATTTTTAAATTTTAAATTAAATTACAATTCCTACTAAAAGAATACAGCTATTTGTAAACTGTAAGATTCCCGAATACTCACTCTTCTGGTCAATATGCAGGTCATACAGAGGCGTCCTGTATATATCCACACTGGAGAGTGCACACCGAGAGAGGGGTACATGATGCGAAGGCCCAAGGATGAAAATTCTCCGGCTGGGAGATACACAACAACAAAAAACATAGAATGATTTCACTTCTACATAAATATTATTAAAAAGAAAAAAATAAGTAATTCTAAGAAGTTATTTGTTTCCTTTTTTGACTGCTTTGATTACCTATTGTTAATATAAGAGCTGAACTATGCTCTCCCAAAATTCATGAGTCATTGTCCCAACTCTCAGCTCTTCACTTGAACCTGACAACCTGACGTGGAAACAAGCTCTTTAAAGAGCTTATTAAATTAAAAGGAGGCCACCAAAATGGGGTCCTAATCAACATGACCGATGTTGTTATACAAGAAAACACCAGGGGCATTCCTAAACAGTGCAATGATCATTATCTGAAAAACCAACAAGAGGCAACCATCTACCAGTCAAAAGGAAAGCCTCAGAGAAACCAACCCCGCTAACACCTTAATACTGGACTCAGCTTCCAGAACTCTGAGAAAACAAATTTCTGTTGTTTGAGCCATCTAGCCTATAGTATTTTATGGCTGCCCTAGCAAACTAATACTCTAACGATGTGCATGCACCTCAGTTATTAAAGTTCAATTCCTTAGTCCTGTCTTTGTCAGAGGCTTTTAAAAGAATCACGTTCAATACTTTGAAACACCAGCTATCAGCTTTTACATAAAATCATCTGTGTATAAAATCATTTCTATATTCATAACATGTAGGACAGGCTTTCAATAGCTGTGTTTTATTAATTGAATTTTAAGCATTTTAGCTACTAAAAATCTCAAAATTCTAACACCTTCTAAGATCCACCACACTTTTAAAAATAGAACAGTGGTATAAAATTCTAAAACTCCACACAAAATAGTACTAAGAAATACCCTGACAAAATCATTTCCACATTTCTTCCATGGCACAGAAAGAAATCATCTTGTTGAGAAGCATTCTGTTAACAAGCAGAAGTCATTCTCAGAAACAAAGAAACCTGATAATGTTTCATCTGGCCTGTAGTCTTTCTTAAGAAAAGGACTAGGTTACACTATAGCTTAAATCTTTATAATCCCTTTGTCCTGACATTATGAGGAAAATTAACTTCTTCTCACCTTATCTGAAACAGGCAAACCAAGCCTATAATCTAAATTCCAAAGCTATCCATTTTCTCTGTTCTCTAAAACTCATAAAAACAAATTTAAAAAAAACTTAAGACTCAAAAAGTATAACTGCAAAACGAGAATGTATGATAGGCAACATACCATAAAATTAAGTACTACTCATTGCTCAACTACTGAACAAAGAGTAAGAAATGGGCCAGGTTTTGACATCAAAAATCTGCAGGCCAAAGAACATGTGTTTTAGCAATGTATTTATTTTGCTAAAATTCTATTTCTATGACAAGAAAATTGATATATTGTTTGCTATATGTTACTTCCTATGTTGTGGAAGAAAAGAGGATATTAAAAAGTGTGGATCAGTGATTCACCATTTAGAGTCCTAAAAATCTCCTCAAGAGATCACATGCATCAAACAATGTAAGATTTCATTCTCAGGTCATTTCTGGTCTCTTCTATTCCTCTCCTTCCCATGTTATTAGCACTGTAATCATCGTTTCTTGTCATCACCTCTAGCATCAATTCAATAACCATTTCAGATTCTTAAATAGAACCAAGAGATACCATTCTATTCTCATCTTAACAGCACATGAAAATATGAAATTGCTAAAAATTATGTAAAGTCTAGCCAGGCATGGTGGTGCACACCTGTAATCCCAGCACTCAAGAAGGCTCAGGCAGGAGGACCTTAGTGAGTTTGAGGCCAGCCTGTGCTATATAGTGAGATCAAGGCCAGCCTGAACTGCACAGGAAGACCATGTCTCACAAAACAAAACCAAAAAAAAAAAAAAAAAAAAAATTAAAGTCTAATACATACATAATGGTAACTAGCACAGGCCAAGTATGATAGGAACTAAGAACCAAGTAGACAGGCAGCGCAGAATACACTGGCATGGGTCTGGAGTCCGGGCTAATCAGAAGGCTGAGGCAGGAGGACAGCTTAGCCCAGCCCAGCTCAGGGGTTCAAGGCCAGCTTGGGCTACCTGATAAGTTGCTATCTCCTTTAAAAAAAAAAAAAAAAAGAGGAGGAAGAAGAAAAAAGGACCCAAGTATGAAAAAGGGGATTTTTTTCAGATAGAGAAATGAACTTCTATGAAAAGAGAGAAAGACCTAATATTTAAAATTAGACCATAGGGATGTATGCACGACAATGTTCATAGCAACACAATTTGTAATAGCTAAGTCTTGGAAACAACCTAAATGCCCAACAACCAATGAATGGCTAAAGAAAATGGGGTTTTTCTACACAATGGAGTACTACACAGTCATAAAAAAGGATAAACTAGAGTCATTCATATATAAATGGATGTTCCTTGAGAACATACTTTTAAGTGAAATAAATCAGACACTCATGAGTACACATCGAATTATCTCTCTGATATGAGAAATCATAACTGTAAATAAGGACAAAGAGGTGTAATAGATATTATATAAAAGGAAGATAATATACAAAGGTGAGGAGTACTAGAAAGAAAGAAGGGGAAAACCAGAAAGGCAACAAAGGAAAGAAAAGGGAAAGGGAAAATATGGAAAATTAAGAATAAACCCGCTGTAAATAGGGAGGGAGGGAACAGAGGGGAGGGGCAGGGAAGAAGGGGGAGAACCAAGATGCATCATGTACAGGTACAAAATAAATGTGATGAATGTAACCATTATATGTAAAATGTACCAATACATGCTCTTGGTTTAAAATTTTAAAAATAAATAAATAAAAATAAAATTAGAACACTCCCAGAAAAAATCTAAGAAATACAGTAGATGAAATAGAAAATGATATTTTTTAAATATAAATCTAGAATTCCAAGGCACAGATAAATTTCTTAAGTAGTAAGAATGTAACAGTGGCTAAAAGATAAGCACTGCTCCAAATATAAACACTAGCAGTCTGCTGGAAGCCTAATTAACTCCTATGATACCTGACTACTTTCCTGGCTTGCATTTTTGTTAACCCAACCTACACGAGAGAAAAGGAGTCCCTACCAATCTCTTGCTTTCCCAAGAGACTGTTTCCAATTTAGTGGAAACTCCATGTGAGGTTCTACATTTCATTTAAAGAGCTAATGAGAAGAAAAGAGGTTTAAGTCCCATCAGTATAAAATTCTTAAAAGTGATATACCCAGATAGGCAGTGTGTTACATGCCTGTAATCCCAGCTGCTTGGGAGGCTGAGGCACCATTGTAAGAGTGACCCTGGCAATTTAGCTAGACCCTGTCTCAAAATAAAAAACTGAAATTAAAAAAAGATTAGGATATAGCTCAGTGATAGAGCACCCCTGGGTTTAATCCCCAGTACTGCCAAAAAATAAAATAAAAGTGATATCGTATAACCCAAAACAAAAACAGCTAGATACCACTAAAAAGGCAAAAAAGGGCCTATTAACCCAATGGTAATCTCAAAATAGGTCTGTTTCTTAGCTAAATGATAACAAAAGAAAATTATTAGGTTAACATTAAAGTTCATGTATTTTTGGTTTTTGCTAGATTGTTAGATCTATAAACACCAAGGCCACAGGAATACAAGTAATACAGGCACTAGAAACAATGCCTTTTTCCCTCTAATTATAGTGTGCTTTGTCTTAAAGGAATACTTTTCAGTCTTAGCATATCATGACTCTTGCTCTACACACAGGTAAAAGAAATCTTTAATATGAAGTAACAAGGGCATGATCACAGGCATTGTTCTAGAAATAAATGTACTTTACATATAATAGCTCCAGAGAATTCACATTTTTGAAACTACTATGACCAGGAGAGTCTGTATACCTAACAGATAAGCTAACAGATAAGCTGCTGAATATCATATGCTTAAAAATATTTTTAACTGCTTATTCAACTATTGGAATATAGGTAATATGTTCCAGTAAAATGCCATATGGATCCAAGAAGATTCCTTTTTGCTCTTTTTCTATCCTGCAAACCTTTTTGAAAAATATGTACTGGCTGGGGATTTAGCTCAGTGGTTAGAGGGCTTGCCTAGCAAGCACAAGGCCCTGAGTTCGATCCCAGACACCAAAAAAAAAAGTGTGAACTAAAGTCAAGTTTCTAAATAAGCACTGAATTCTAAATAAGTATAAATCCTAAATTTTTGGTTTTTCATTAGAGTTTCAGTAGCGGTCAGGAAAAGATTTTGCAATTATCAATATAGAAAAGAATTTAATTAAATGTTCCATTTTAAAATTCCTTAAATAGCCAAGTGGTCTTTTTGACCATAAATCACCTCATTTCACCTTCCTTCTTTAAAGCCTTTTATGGTTTTTCACAGTCATGGGATAAAATCTAAATGCATAAAATAGGTTTTAAAGTCTCACATGAATCAGTATCTTCTCATATTACTCTTCCCTCCACCCCTCATTATGAACCTTTATATATATTGGTTTTCTACAATTCCTGGACAAAATTAACAACCATGCCTACTTTACACATAGTACAACAGTTCACCTGTACTTTGCTAACTTGGCTTAAAAAAAAATTTCCTGGCTTTCTCCAATGTTCCCCATAATTTAAACCAAATCACCCTCTTAAAGTCAATCATAACAGTTACCAAACATAAAAACAAAGCTTTTGTAAATGAGGAGGAGAAGAGGGGCTAAAGTGAGGGGAGGGGAATGGAAAAAAAGCAGCAGCAAAATATATCATGTACAGGTACAAATTCCTTATGAAGAATGTTATTGTTATGGATATCTAAAAAGTACCATTACAATAAAATTCAAAAAAAAAAAAAAACAAAGTTGGAAAACAAATGTGCAAGGTGTTCTGTTTCCTAGTGTTTTATCTTTCTTTTTTTAATTATACCTGTCACTTTTGGAGCTGGATTTCTTCCTCTGTTAACATTGTGCTAATTCTTAGCAATGAAATATAAGTCCTGTAAGAGAATGTTTCCGATCTTTGCCCAAAGTAATTTTATGCCTGAATTTTACCTCCTACGATTATTACCTGACACTTCAGTATTTTATGAATCTTAGACTTAGGTTAGTAACTTGCAAAATGGAGATAATATTACCAACATTGTGTGATTGCTATTATATTAGAGTTGCCTACCTAGTGCTCGCCTCGGCAGCACATATACTAGAGTTGCCTACCTAAAATAGATTTTATAAACCATAGATAGATAGACAGATAGATATATCAATTTATATTCTCTATTTTTGTATTATACTTTAAACAAGCTATAATGGCAGCAACATCAGTGAATAAGGATATATAAGGCAGAAAATCGGCATGGAACTACCTCAATTTCAGAGAGGCTTTTCGGAAGGGAAGAGATTTCCATAAAACTGTATCACAAAGTCATTGTAAATTCAAATGAAACAGGTATGAGTGTGGAGTACAGTGGAAAATTACACTGACATCACATGCAGCTAGAAGGGAAGTTCACATAGAGACAATTCTTCATTATACATCAAGTTATGATCTGGGAGAACCAATTTTTCCCCAATACAGCAGTTGCAAGTGGTAGGATTCTGTGTACAGCTCTAGTTTCACTAGGAAAGAAGAACACTAGGAAGGAGATCAAAGTAGAATCAAGCTTCCCAAACTGTTTCAACATATAATGAAAAGAACTTAAAGTACAGAGACAATACAAATCTTCAGTGCTCATTCCTATTACAACGTACATTGGGAGTATTCACAATATGATCATTTGGTGTATAGTTACTTAGAACTCTGATCTAAATATAATCCAGAATGAATCTGCCTAGGAGCTAGGAAAGAGCTGAGATTGCATATGCTACACTGTCAAATCAGCCTGTGAGGGCCTGTCTAAAAGGAGGGAGAAAAATGAGGCTCTTTTTATTTCATTTTGCCTTCCCTCTGTTCTACAGATGGGAGATACTTAGAGATGACAGAAAGGATTCCTGGGTAACATTAGTCAAAAACTAAAGAGGCTACGGATCTGCTCTATGGGAGTTGTGTTTGCACACATGTGTGCACACATGTGTTTGTGTGTGTGGTCAGGAAGGGACCAAAGAGAAGTGAGGACAACAGTCTTATTCCTACAGCTGAATCATCTACATCTGTTTTTACCAAAGTACTCGGTTGTGATGTCATTAAATTCTGATGTTTTAAAATTACACCTTGGTTTCATATATAAAAATGTAATATATGCACATAAATAAATAAAAATAGATCTAGATGTGCCAAAAAAAGTGAACTGTTACTTCTGGTATTCATCAAGATCCATTTAAAGTAGTACACAAAATTAAAAATACTTTCATAATAATGCAAGCAAGTTACCCGTTATTTACACTGTATTGACATTTGTACTTACGGTGCAAAAATGAGGTTGGGTAATAAAAGTGTTGGTAGATTAGAAAAATTATCAAAGTAATAAAACTAATATGTAGTAGTCGTCGTCTTTTTTTCCCTTTTAATCATACTTAGTTTTTTTTTTTTAAGGGCAATTTTGATTAATTTCATCAAAAACTCTCAAGCCTTGAGAAGGGACCTTAATACTCTGTATGTCAAAACGCCTCGGGGTTGGGGATTTAGCTCAGTGGTTAGAGCACCTGCCTAGCAAGCACAAGGCCCTGAGTTCAATCCCCAGCACCAAAAAAAAACAAACGCCTTCAACCCATGGTGATAAACACATAAAGCACTTCTACTGCACATGCAGGTATGTCTCACAAAAAAATAAAATAAAATCACATGAGTGATTATGAGTTGTGAATTAATCTAGACAATTTTTCAAAAAATAACTGTAGAAAAATTTTAATTATTCAAATTTAGGTATTTGGCACAAATTTTATCAAAAATGAACGAAGTGACCCTGCCACTTCAAAGAAAAATCAACCTATTTGTTGTCAATGATAAAACTGCACCTGTCAAGTGAAAATAAAAAGATTTGCAAAATTTCTATCATTCTAAGTTTGACAGCTTCCTGATAACATGTATCTGGTAAACTTAGTGCTGATACCAACAAATATAGTTTGATACTGTATAATGGAATATCATCATTTACTTGAAAGATCTGCATAACTCAAGATACAAGTATTTTCCAAATGTTCCATGTATGATGTTGTAAGAATCATATAAAAGATCCATTTATACTGTAAATTTGAATTGATCTAAAAGTACAAAATTTCACTTCTGTAACTTCGGCTTTCACAATGTAACTAAGACATTATCACTCAGTGAGTTTTGGTACAGTATCAAAGAAAAAAATCCACAATTATCAGAAAAGGTGATTAAACTAGTCCACTCACTCCCTTTTCTAAATACATACCTATATGAGGTTGGTTTTTCTTCCTATATCTCAAAAAAAGCAACTGACTACAATAAACTGAATGAAGAAGCAGATAAGAACACAGTTGTCTTCCATTAAGCCAAACATCAATCGTAAATTTAATTATTTTTACAGAAGTGTGAAGCATTTTTATATTTTGTAAAAAACGATGCCACTCTTCCCACTAACCTTTATTATTGTATTGGAAAATGTACTCATTTCTCATCTTTAAGATGGTTATTTCTGTTAACCTCTACTGATTTTATTATTTTGTTAAATTAACAAGCTGATTTTAATTTCTAATCCATTAAATAACAATAGATATAACCTACATTTAGTGTCTTCGATGATTTAAAGTTGTAAAGGGTTCCTGACACCAAGATATTTCAGAACAACTATATTTTACACTCAGTTCTTTAATCCAATTAGATTTGAATTAGATATCTAGTTCTATCATTATATGCTTAAAATCGATCTCAGCGACCAGTTTATAAACATAACAGAGCTGGAATCCTGTCTGTGTTACTATCACCAGGTCTCCAGCACTACCACAGAATCTGGCTCACAGTTCACTTAATAACATTTTTAAAATATATATGCTTTAATTTATTCATCTAATTCTCTCAGGATCAGCACTTGAGATCCTTTGCTACCAACTCTTTGCAGATTTAAATAGGCAAGTTAATTTGCAAACAAGCTTAGTTATCACCTTAAAAGCCCCTCTCACATTAAACTAAATTCTCCACATTAAATTATAGACCCTAATGGTTACTATGAAAACAATAATTTTGTTAGGCCCTGACCAATCATACTAAAAGTCAAAAAAAACATTCTGTCAGTTTAAGACTGGTCCCTTCAAGTTATAATCATTTTTGTACAAATACTTTTATATTTTATAGATTTTCACCATAAAAATAATTTAACCATTTCTCATACAAAAATACATAAACCATCATCTGTAAATAACTACTGTCATCAGGGCTGGGGATTTAGCTCAGTGATTAGAGTGCTTGCCTTGCAAGCACAAGGGCCTGAGTTCGATCCCCGGCACCACAAAAAAAAAAAAAAAAAAAAACTACTGTCATCATTCTGTAATTTCTTTTCAGACTTTTGTATAAGTTTCACCTCATATAGTATATATTTCCTTCTCGATTTTGCACAATTTTCTGTACTACTCTTGCTACCTGCTAAGTATTTTCTAGGTCACTATAAAGCCCTTGCAATAATCATTTTAATAACTATATAATATTCTATTGGTATGATCATTATGTATACAATGTACCAATACATGTTCTTGGTAAAAATAAAAAATTAAAAAAAAAATCAAGGCAACTGGAACAGCATACTAACAGTATCTGAATAAATATAACATTATGTTGAAAAAAAATATATTCTATTGAGTAAACTCATTAATCAATTCACTATTAGGAATTTGGGCAATTAAAACAAAATGCTGCTGTTACAGTCTTTCTTAATCCATTTAACTTTTTCTATTTGGGAACTTAATAGAGCCTCAGAACCTGTATTGTCGTGTGGTGGTGGTGCTGGTCATGCTGGTGGTTTTTCCCCAGTACCAGGTACTAAACTCAGGGGACTTTCTACTGAGCTACATCCCCAGCCCTTTTTTAACTTTTTTTATCTTGAAACAGGGTCTCTCTAGCTTGCCCTGACTCAGGCTCCCAGAGTGCTGGGATTATAGGTGTGCACCATCATGCCTAGCAAAATTAATTCTTTATCTGTCAGTTTTTGGCAAACATTTTCCCAGTTCTCTTAATTGGTTACATTATGACACATGAATAATTTGTATGTAATTTAATCTGTCTTTTCAATTAAAAGTTATCACTTTTTATAATTTATCCAACAATATCTCATAAGCAATTAGATATAAAGAGTTCCAAATTACCTATGATTTGAAATTCTTTTCCAGTATATTCGTCTACCTGGTATTTACTTCATGTATGGTGTTTAAGTAGAAAATTTAAACCAATTTTTCAAGTTGTTAGTCAATATGCTAAGATA
Organism: Hystrix cristata; assembly: GCA_004026905.1. Lineage (NCBI taxonomy): Eukaryota > Metazoa > Chordata > Mammalia > Rodentia > Hystricidae > Hystrix > Hystrix cristata. Next base: position 6,190 of record PVJO010017554.1, on the reverse strand, counting down.
AATTCTGGAAAATTGTATCTGTTATTTATAATCTTTTAAGAATCATATTTGTGCTCAACTACTTATTTTTTGTTGTGTTTTGTTTTGTTTTGAGACAGGGTCTCACTATATAGTTCAGGCTAGCCTTGAACTCCCTATGCACCCCAGGCTGGCTACTCACAATAATCTTCCTGTCTCAGCCTCCTACATGCTAGGATTACAAGCATGCACCATCATGCCTGTCCTGTGCCCACAACTTTTAAGTTCTGAAAAGTGACATGATATTATTTACATTTTTAAAAGAGGTTGATGACTGACATGGATAAGATGAATTACTGTGCAAAGACCTTCTCTCTTGGATCAACTCTCATTTTTTTTTTCTATACTTTTCATACTTCCCAGAAGGATTTTTTTCCTCCATTTTGCCAAAAGACTGTTAAGACACTACAGTCCACAGAGAGGATCACTTTCAAGAGACTCCAATTAGACTGTCAGCTATTAATTTTTATCCTTAGACTTTCAAATTTATTTATCCAGAGTTCAATTGTACTATACTAATTACATAAGTTATTTGATCACATGTGACCCATTTTTATCTCTGTTTCCACTTTTTGGGGGGAGCTGGGGATCAAATTCAGGGTCTTGAGCTTGCTAAGCAAATGCTTTTACCACTGACCTAAATTCCCAACCCCCCTCTCCCTTCATTTTCCTTTTCATCAATTTACTTAACTTATAGTTTACACTTCTACCAACATGGACTCTATGCTACTTTACATATTCCTAATCCAAATCTAATTCTGGCAGAATACCTCTAGCAAATGGCATTATCAAAATGTTTCCACAGAGAAAGATTTGGGAAAAGCTGTTATTTAAACTATCCTTAATTATAAATGGTTTCTAACCTCAGTTAAATGAAAGAATCTTCTAAAAATCTTTCCAATTTAATTTCTATTTCCTCTTACAAAATACATTAGGTTGTATATTAAACATGTACTAACACATATTTGTTAAAGTCACTTCCCTGGGGCTAGGGATTTAGGTCAGTGGTTAGAATACTTGCCTTGCAAGTGCAAGGCCCTGAGTTCAATCCCCAGCACCCCCTTGCCAAAAAAAAAAAAAAAAAAAAAGAAATTATAAACAAAAAAAAGTCACTTCCCAAAAACATCATGTATGAGGGCAGGACTAATCAAAACCTTATCACCTGGCAACATTACTTTATTAGTTTTCAACAAAAGTATGATATAACATGAAGAGAGTATTAATATAAAAATATAAAACTTTTTTCCTTTAATTTGAACAAATTATTCAAAGGCAAAAAAGTGGGTTATGGGTGATTTTTTTCAAACTTACAGCTGCTGTGAGTTATTTTCAGTGACTATGTTATTTCTCGACTAGTGTGGGTTTACCTAACAATGTACATTTGACAGAATTAAGATAACATTTTATCCATTCACACAGTTTATATATCTGACATTACAAACGGGAGCCTAAATACTGCTTCATATCAAGTGAATTAACTATTTAGATAAAACGTTATTTGGCAAAGAAATTTGGGTGGCTTTTTAGTGCAGGAATATTTGGAAATTCACAAGCTTCTTATTTTCAAGTAATATATTACTTAGTCCACCTTAACTTCCGAGAAAGTATTTTTTAAAAAGCTAACTTCAGGAGTTAGGGATTAGCTCAAGTGGTAGAGCACTAACCTAGCCAGTACAAGGCCCTGAGTTCAATCCCCAGCACCCAAAAAATAAAAAAATAAAGAGCTAACTTCAGAGGACTGTCAAGTTCAAGCCTAGCCTGGGCAAGTTAGTGACTTACCAAGACCCTGTCTCAAAACAAACAAAAGCAGGGGCAGTAGGGGTGAGTGGCCCAGTGTGAAGTCCATGGGTTCAATCCCCACTACCTGCCCTCCCCACAAAAATCTAATTTCGAAGCCATCACTGAAATACTCAGAGTTAATACACTTCAAACACCACATCAAATTCACTGTCCAATTCTAAAATATTTCAAGTACAATACCTTATCCTGTCAATGAAAAATTATTTTTTCGGTACTCACAATTTTTTATCTTACTTGCAATAATTAAGGCTTTGTAATTTTCTTAAAACATTCATCTCCAAGTCTTCAAAAAATAGAAAACTAAAATATTTAGCCTTCTAATAGATTAAGAATGAAACAATTTACCAGCCAAGTGGAAGTAAAAACTAAATGTTCAAAGAAAAAGAAAATTAAAGTTGTTCCTAACCTATATAAAGCACAATAAAATTAGTAGAGTTAAACTTATAATTGAGTACATAATAAGAATGAGGAATAAATTATGTCCATAATAAGACAATTACTATATAATTCCCACATTCTTCCCACTTAAAACTAAATACATTACTCACGTAATTGATGGATCCACTTGTTTGTAAGCATGGGCAGCACAAGACCCACAATATGTATATCCTGCATGGCTACAAAACAAGAATAATTTTTTCATTTAATCAGCAGGTTCAAAATCAAAATATTCTGATCAAACATCTTTAGAAAGAAATACAATAATTACAGTAAACATAACAGAACTAGTACATATATTAAAAGCAATGTAAAGAACACACAATTTTTCTATACTGTGCTCCAATTTTAAACTTTAAAAGTATTTTGTTCTCTGTATCTTGCCACCATGCCATGAGCTGTTTCTCCTCTGCTCACCCCACTGCCATGCAGCCCTGCCTTGGAGACAACTGACTACGGACGGAGACCACTACAAACTATGAGCCAAAATAAACCTTCCTTCCTTTAACTTGTGGGTGTCAGATACTAAGTGTCACCAAAGACTAAGTAATGAAGACAGATTTGGGTACCAGAGAAATGGGGTTGTTGCTGTGACTGCATGAAAGGTTTAGAGATACCAGCTGGAGAAGCAGCCCTAAGAATGCTGTAAGCCAAGAAGACCGAAATGTAAAGCAGTCCAAAAAGACCAGGCTCAGCAGGTTTCAGGAGGGAATAAAGATTTCATTGGCAATTGGACTCCAGACCATATGTTATGCCCTGGCAGAAAATTTGTATACATTTTGCTCCTGTCCTGAAACTTCTAGAGAGACTGAGATTTAGCAGCAGCAAACTAATCTAGTAGAGGAAATTTCAAGGCAGTCTAATGTTGAGGCTATGCCATAGGTACTGCTGGGGGCCGTCAGCCAACTCCACCTTGCGAATCAAGAGCAAAAGCCACAACTCAATGATTTTTAAAGTTTTGAGTCTGGCCAGAAAAGAAGTTCTGGTAAAGTTGGGGCCTGCAAAAGACAGAGCAGAGGAGAGTTTGGTTGCTAAAACAATCAGCACTAAAAATAAGTCCTTTGGAATAGCAAAAATGCCTTGAGAAAATGTAAAGAACTGATAAGGCTCCAGTCCTTTACAGGCTTAAAACTCCAAAGGGAAAGAAAGAGTCTGCTTTGAGAAAAGAGCCCTGGAGCATGCTGTTGGAGAAGGGCCACTTAGGGAATTGGTTCCCAGGGTGTTTAGTTTACAGTGCTCAGGCAGCCTGGCACTCTGCCTCTGCAATCACCAGTAAGATCCAAAAGGGCTTCAGCTACTGCTCCAGCTGACTCGCTGCAGACCTTTGCATCATCCAGTGGTGCTGCAAAATGCAAGAGTTGTAGGGTTAGGAAGGCTTCCACCAGATTTCAGAAGGCCTGGGAGACCAGGTAGTATGTCCCAAGGGAGTAGCTGGTGAAGCTGTGAGTGTGAAGATGAGAGTGCAGTGGAGACCCCAGAAAGTTGACAAAGCCAGGGACATGGAATGTCTGAGGAAAGCCACAAGCAGTGAACAAAGCCAGACCAACAGAGAGGTCAAGAGGGCTACGACTACCAGCAGTGCCATAGAGGCAGGGCCACTCAAGCCCTTTAGAGTTCACATCTCACCACCATTTGGGCTGGACATGGAACTACAGGATTTAATGTTTGCCCCTGCTGGATTTCAGTTTTGTTTAGTCCTATTCCTTTCTGTTCCCCTATTTCTCCCTTTTAGAATGGGAATGTTTACCCTGTGCCTTTGTTGTCAAAACTGTTTAACTTCCTTTTTGGTTTTTACAGGAGTTCACAGAAAAAAGCTTGCCTTATATCTCAGAGGAGACTTTTGACTTGGACTTTTCAGCAATGCTCAAACTATTAAAATTATGACAACTCTTAAGAGATGGACTAAATGTATTTTGCACAAAGAGATGCACATGAGTCTTTTGGAAGCCAGGGACAGAATGTTACAGTTTATATCTAGATGATCCCCAACCAAAGCTTCATACACTTCTAAGTGGGGCTTTTGGGAGGTGATTAGATCATGAGGGTATGATATTCAACCATGGACTAACCAGTGTATCTTGAAATGACTGAATTTCTGCCATCTTAAAAGATTTAAAGGACCCCAGGCACTCCTAATTAGAAAATTATTTGTTCTTGCCTGTTGCCAGGGAATTCTCCTCCCTGCATCCTGTGCTCTCTCCTACTCACACCCTTTGTGCCTTCTGGTTTACAATAAGCCCATAAAGTTGTAATTGGTAACTGCCAGTGTAAGAGAGATAGTTCAAGTCCTTGGTTTAATCTCTTGTCATGTCTTAAGCGGCTTTTCCCGGTAGTAGGGCTGACAGTCACATCGGTCATGATATTTTACTTGCTATCTGTATAATTCTGCTTATCCACAAAACTACAGGAGAACTTAATAGATTCACTGGTGAAAGAAAAGACAATCAAACAGTTCCTACGCCTCCACCGTTATAGAGCACTGCCTGATGAGTCCTAGTTGTGATGGTATCAGTTACTAAAATCACACTGAGCATCAAAGGAATGCAACAAGACTCCCATCATAAATTCAGGAAGTCATAGAAAACTACAGACTGACAGGCTCTATGTTGTCATGACAACCAGTAGGGGTTATGCTAAGGAGGGGTAACCTTTGAGCCCTCACTTATAAGAAAGATAAAAATAAACAACGGGATTAACTAAACTGACCCAACAGACATTCCTGAAAAGTAAGGTAACTACTTCAGAATGCCACTAGCCAAACATAGCCAAGAAAACGTGATACAAGGTTAAAAATTCATCTGTAACTGTTGGAAATACCTGCTTGTTATAGTAACTTCAAAGAATTCCATTTGTGAGATGTAACTGTGACTTTTGCCCTTAAAAACCCTGTCCTAGACTTAGCTATTACAAATTGTGCTGCTATGAACATGGTTGTGCATATATCACTGTGATATGATGATTTTAATTCTTCTGGGAAGATACCCAGCAGAGGAATAGCTGTGTCAAATGGAACCTCCAGTTGTAGTTTTCTGAGGAATCTCCACACTGATTTCCACAGTGGTTGGACCAGTCTACATTCCCACCAAAAGTGCAGGAGGGTTCCTTTTTCCCCGCAGCCCCGCCAGCACTTGTTATTGGTTGATTTCTTGATAATAGCTATTCTTTCTCGAGTGAGATGGTATCTTAGTGTTGTTTTGATCTGCATCTCTCGAATGACCAATGACATTGAACATTTTTTTCATATATTTATTTGCCATTTTTAGTTCTTCATCTGAGAAATGTTTATTCATTTCAAATGCCCATTTTTGGATAGGGTCTTTAAATTTGGAGGGTTTGATCTTTTTGAGTTCTTTATATATTCTGGATGTTAGACCTTTATCTGAGGGACAGCTGGCAAAAATTTTCTCCCAGTTTGTGATTTTTCACCCTACTCTATTAGTAATTTCTTTTGCCGTGCAAAAGCCTCCTAATAGGATGTGGTCCCAAGCATCAATTCTTTGAATTGTTTCCCGTGCAGCCTGAGTTGTATTCATAAATTTTTTTCCAACACCTATGTCTTCGAGAGTTCTTCCTATTTTATTCTCTAGGAGATTTATTCTTTCTGTTTTTATGTTTAGGTCTTTGATCCACTTCGATCTTAGTTTAGTACAAGGTGAGAGACATGTATCTAGTTTTAGTTTTCGGCATGTGGTAAGCCAATTTTTCCAGCACCACAACCTAAATGCCCAACAACTGATGAATGGCTAAAAAAGATGTGGTTTTTCTACACAATGGAGTACTACACCGCCATAAAAAAGGATAAACTAGAGTCATTTGTATGTAAATGGATGTTCCTAGAGAACATACTATTAAGTGAAATAAATCAGACACTTATTAGTACACATCGAATTGTTTCTCTGATATGAGAAAGCATAAGTGTAAATAAGGACAAAGG